>RDPX01000148.1:1284113-1350138 GCA_003991215.1 Morbakka virulenta
CGGGTATCATATGGGATGGCAAAGTCAACGATGATGCAGTTGTTGTCCTCCTTCTTGATCAAAATTAAATCTGGCCTTCTAGCTTCAATTACATGATCGGTCTGTATGGTAAAGTCCCACAGTACCTTGCAAGTATCATTTTCAATCACACTTTCCGGCATATCCTTGTACCACTTCTTGCTTACATGTACCCCAAATTTCCTGCATATGCCCCAGTGGATTCTTCTCCCAACCCAATCATGCGCCATTTTGCTGCATTCGCTGATGAGATTATTAATAGTTTCATCAACCTTACCGCACATTGTACATCTACTGTCCTCCTGCGTTTTGTCGATTTTGGCTTTGATAAGGTTCGTCCTAATAGCTTGCTCTTGAGCTGCTAGGATGAGAGTCTCGGTCTCCCTCTTAATGCCACTATTTTTTAACCATTTCCACCTTTCCTCTCCAGCAATCTCCTCAGTTTGTCTAATAAATTATTATTTAAATTATTATTATTATTATTATTATTATTATTATTATTATTGTTATTTTTTTATTATTATTATTATTATAAATGGGCTAGATCAAACATTCCCGCTCAAGCCACAAACTTGCCAATCAGTTGCATGACCTTAACCAATTGTGCATGTCACGAAATTTCTGTTTAACGGGCAGGAGTAGTGTGGGAGCATCATATCTAGGTGTCATGAGCGTAGATCTCAAGTTCTGAAGGGCTGAGTGCCGAAGTCGCACTTGTTACTTAGTTCTGAAGTCTTGGGTAAAGCCTCGCGACGGAGACCGTTTTAAGCAGAACGGGTCACCTAAACTGGGAGACCTATACAGGCCCCATCTGCAAGGTCATGTCTTGTTTCAATTTAGACCAATGTCGCACACACTTGGGTGTGATGCATGCACCCAGCTTACTTTTATCGGGCTAGGAGTCGGATGGGTTTGCTGGGGTTTCTACCCCTGATTTCTTTGTAGGTTCGTATTGCTCCACCACTCAATGATAATAATAATAACCATAATCAGCATAATAATAATAATAATAATAATAAGACTATGTCATAAGCACAACGCAAGTCATCTGATTTTGTGATAAAACAGTTATCTAGCCTAATAGCTTTTAATTTCTCAAATTATTAAAAACTTGTTCCAAAACAAAATAATCTGTTGTCTTTTTGAAATGATCTGAAGCCCAAGAATTTGTCTAGTCAAAACACGTCTATGATCCTATGGCAAAAGCTAAAGGAAATAGCCTTTGCATTTTTTTAATCTACAGTCCCGGAGTGAGAGTTAGATTCCAGTAAGCTTTGAACTTGCTACAGTAACAAGATAATAATACATTTTTCATTCTAAATTAAAGCAAATTAGATTTTCCGCTGGGCGTGGAAACCGGCAGTAAAAGAAAAATTCGAGATTAGTATTGTGTCAACTGACCCAGTCTACAAGTATAATGTTTATGTCAGAAAAAAATGGAGTCATAATTGAACACCTGTCATTTAGAAAAAAATAGAGCTTTACAAAACTAAGTTTCCTTTTCTGTTTACAAACGTTTCTGAAAAGTGTGATTTTGCCATAACAATTACTATACGTGAGCTGATAGGGAGATGATAAAACACTATTTAGCAGCAGCAGTAGTAGTAGCAGCAGCAGTAGTAGTAGCAGCAGCCGTAGTAGAAGTAGCACTAGTAGTAGTAGTAGTAGTAATAGTAGCAATAGTAGTAGTAGTAGCAATAGTAGCAGCAGCAATAGTAGTAGTAGTAGAAGCAGCAATAGTAGTAGAAATAGTAGTAGCAGCAGAAGCAATAGTAGTAGTTGTAACTGTTGTAGTATTAAGCATTCATCAATTACGAGTAATAGAGAGCCCTATTCTGAATGTCTGGTTGGATAAAACGTCTTTTGTGACTGTGTAGGCTGACGGAGGAGTAACATTCTCTAACACAAGAGACACAAGTGAATAAAGTAGCGGGCTAATTTCTTGTTGTTGTAGCTCTCTCTGGGGTCATTAGGTCTCAGCCTTCTACAATTTATCCTACTCTAACTCTTCCAGTACTTGTTTTGCTCACTTTACCTTTGGAATGCACAGTTTGGTCCCTGTTAATTAGGATACGCTTTTCTGGGCTTTGTATTTTCGTGTCGTCCTTCCAAATCTGTTGAGCAAAGCAGACCAAGGACGCTGTGGGTTCTCAGCTATATGTGTCTTGACTGCTGCATCTTTAGTGAAGAAAGAATCCATGAGGTATGTTATCAGAATTGTTATTGCAGCTTAAAATGTAGAGAGGTTAAAGAGGTTCCTATTAGAGGTGGTGCATAGGTAGATTGTTTCTATGACTCTACCAAAAATATGATAGAGAAGGACAGAAAAGAAAATAGCAGAGTTAGAGCCAGAAAGCTGCCAAGTTTTAATATACTGCAAATGTCAAACAGAATAAGGGGACACTCCATTTTAGGATGGATTTTTAAAAATCTATATCTGCTTAAACAATTGTGAGGTCTGTAAAGGCCATTTTTAGAGCCCTAATTTGTTCCCTGCACTTTTCCTGGAGTAAGATCATTATGTAAGTGTCTGATCTCTTTGTCCTTAATACAAACTGTGACCTGGCTCAGTCTTTGTAGACGATAATCTGCACCCTGACCAGGACAACACTGGCGAAGATATTTTCCACACTGCAGTGGAATGAAATGGCTAGATATTTGTTGTGCTCATTCCTGTAGCAATTGTTTTTAAATAGTGATGAATTTGATTCCTTTGCGTGATTGAGAACAGAACCTTTTCTCCAGTACTGACATAGAACCTTATTTTATTCCTCAATGAGCGTTATCTTGGTGCATTATAGGTGAAATACCGTTTCTTCTGGGGCTTTCTCCAAGTAAAGTGCATTTACTATTTCTTTGGATTTTTCTACAGTTGTCTGGCTGTCCAGTTTGTCCATGATGAGCAGCTTCTCTACTTTATCGAGGGTTTCTATCTCGACTAACTTTACTTTGAAATAAGGAGCTTTATTTGCTGCTTTTAGGCATTGATGGTCTCTTCTGTAACTAACTTCAGAGGACCTGTGTTGGCAGACTTTTTCTGTAAATGGCCTGTTGCCGTCTTGGTTGCATCATAGATATTCTTTATATTCCTAATGCTAGAAACTGTTTGCATATATAGACTTCTTTGAACAAATTTCTTAATACCACTTCATGAAAGCACAAGTTAAAAACCGATCCCTAGTCCGGGTGAATAATGGGTGGGAAAGTAATCTGCCCGAAGGTTGCAATGATCTAAACATTGCAACATGGAATGTCCGAACACTTAATGAAGATGGTAAGTTGTGCAACTTACTTACAGAAATCACTAAACTGAACATAGATATTTTGGGTGTTGCTGAAACCCATTGGGATAAAACACTGCCAGACGCATTTGAAGAATCGGGGTTTGTCATTCTGAATTCCCCTAGACAAGACGATGTCCACAGACAAGGTGTGTCCATAATAATATCAGCGAAACTTGCGTCTCACGTAGAAGATTATAATCTATTTTCGGAAAGAATAATGAATGTTACAATCAGTACAAAAGATGGTTTCATCACTATTTTTCAAGTATATGCTCCTGATTCTAGTTATGACGAGTCTCTTATAGGTTCATTTTATGAGCAGTTGCAACTTTACATAAATAACCTGCCTAATAACAGAAAATACATGTTAATTGGAGACTGGAATGCAAAGATTGTTCACAATAGTTATAATATATAGCCTGCCGTAGCTGGTAGATATGCAGTTGGGAAACGAAACCCTAGTAGAGAAAAGCTACTACAGTTCTGTGCGATCAATAGCCTTGCCATTGCAAACACAATGTACAAAAATGAACTCTCCAGGCTAGTCACATGGATTTCCCCATATGGTAGCACACGAAATCAAATTGATTATGTTATACTCCAGAAAGAAATGCTGAGCAAGTTAAAAAATTGCCGTGTTTACAATTCAGCTGATATTGGATCTGACCATGCATTAGTAATGACCAAGCTTGCTATGAAAGTAAAGAAACGGAGGAAACCCAAGCTACAAGCAAGGAAATTTGATGTAGAGAAACTCGGCACTGAAACATTTGCCAAGGAGCTGCAGGTAAAAGTAGGAGGTCGCTTTGAGCCTCTTCTCTCTCTCCCTCTCGACAGTGATATTGATGAAATGTATGAATGCTTCAAAACTGCCACTAATGAAGTCACACAGGAAGTAGTGGGAGATAAAAAACGAAAGAATATTGAGAGTATGTCTCCCCAGTTGATTGACCTATGCGAAGAAAGGCGCAAAGCTAGGCTTGAATTTCTGCAGAAACCGTCCTCCCATGAAAAGAAAACTGAATACAGCAGGTTGAACAAGTTGGTAAAGAATGGAGTTAAAAAGCTGAAACGTGATAATTTAGAGGCAAAAGTTAAAAAAATTGAAGCTGATTTCTTGAAAAATGACAGCCACAACCTCTTTAAAACAGTAAGAGAACTAGAAGGGAAACAAAAAAATTGCTTTCAGTAGTCAAAGATGACTACAATTTTAAACAAACTCAACCTGATGTAGTTTTACAACTATGGAAACAACACTTTGAGAGACACCGAAACACTTGTTTTCCCCATGACGAAGCTGCAATAGGTTTGTTACCTGAAGCACCACAAAATGAAATGAATGAACCAGAAATGTCTAAAGATGAGGTAATTGCTGCTATGAAGAAAATAAAGAGACATAAAGCTCCTGGAATTGACCAGATAACTTTCGAAGTAATCAAAGCTGGTGGTGAAAAAATGGTTGAAATGCTCCACAAAACATTTTGTACTACTTGGGAGCAAGAGAAGACACCCCAATATTTTGAAAAGATGATTGTCTCGCCAGTCTAGAAGAAAGGTGACAAGTTACTTCGTGAAAACTATCGAGCAATTGCACTACTTTCCATTCCTGGAAAAATCTTTCTTCATCATTGAACTCATACGAAAACAAAGAATGACCTGGTTTGGTCATGTTGCAAGGAGAGGAGAGGACAGTTATGTGTACCGTGCATACAAAGATGAATTTCCTGGCAGACGACCACGAGGAAGACCACCAAAGAAATGGATCGACCAGTTACGTGACGACACAGGGCTACCTCCTTTGACACTTGAACGTAAGGTAAGAGACAGGGATGGTTGGAGGAAGTTTGTGACGAAGAAGTGTGCAAAGATTTCATTGGGATTACCCAAATAAGTCAAGTCAAGTCAATTGTTAAGAACTTATAAAGTTATGACATTACAAGTCTGCACCTATAAACGTGGGTTTTATCTTCTTTTCTAGAAAATCACAAATGTTTGGAAATAGTGGTTATCAGGATAAGTCCCCGATTTTTCCATGTACAGAGTATTCCTGTCATATATGGATTGTTACTCTTTATAGTTTTCTTGTACTGTTTAATTGAATCCAAAGAAGAAGTAGTAACATCATATGCCCTACTCTGGCTTTCCGGCTTCAACCTTTGCAGCATTGCGATGTTCAACCATCGCCATGTTCCATACATTCACATTTCTTATAAATGTTCTGGAAATTTCTCCTCTGGACGTTCTGTTCTTTTTACCTCTTTTTGTTGTTTTTATCATACCGCTAAATCTTTTACCAACTCCCATTCAGTTACTTTCTATTTTTCCTATTCCTAAATATTTCCAATAATAGATTTTTCCAGTAAATGCTGAGAAATGGAACTCTCTCCCTTCTTCTTGCTCCCCTAATTTGTTAAGTGTAGAGAAATTAAAAATACATTTAAGTTCTCTAGAATTGTATCTGTGGTAGATTTGTTATTGCTGAAACTAAACTGGCAATTCCAGAAACTTGGTTATTTACTAATCAGTTTTCTCACAATATTTCGGGTATCAATACTTTATTTCAAATTGTTATAATAAACAGCACTTTGAAAAAGAAGAGTTTTATCCATCACTTACTTTGCCGTTGTTATTTGAAATGCCACTCGTGATGGAAAAATACCACGAGGAAGGACATAGAACTACTAGCCCTTATGCACTAATTTAAAAAAAATGTTTGATGACCAGGATTATACGGTTGCAGCACAATAATTTCAGTAGATTTTATTTATGTATGTATTTGTTACTTTTCATTGCTTTCACTACATTTGTGGCAAAACAAGACTCAAGTCAAAATGACTTGTACGAAAATAATGACTTGACGAGTGTAAGCGAAAAAGTTTTCCACCAAAATAAACTTTATTTTAATTGCGATACTCGAGAATTGTCAATGTGTTCTTTATTTGGGATTGTGGGAAAGGACATAGGATTGGATAAGTAACAGAAATTTTCTTGCAATCTACTTGCCCAATGTTGATCAAATACTCTGAAATGTTATTCATAGTATTCATAGTTAATTGCAATCTTCCCTGTGAAACGGATTTTTCACTTTATATTTCAACCTGATAATCGCAATTTTTTTGCACGTGTGATTTCGGAAATTTCGGTTAATCGCAATGCCCTGCTGGCAAACTCGGGTCAAAATTTCAGGTAAATATTGTGCAAAAGCCACAAATCCTTTGGAATTTCAAAGTCCTGAGCGCTAATATCTTCCTAGGCGGAGGACATTGTTCACCAGAACTTAGCAAAGTCCAGAAAGTAAACTGTGCTCACATCCTTTTTCAAGTCGAATTAAACTATCATACATGTAGTACATTGCAAAAAAANGGCGCTAATATCTTCCTAGGCGGAGGACATTGTCACCAGAACTTAGCAAAGTCCAGAAAGTAAACTGTGCTCACATCCTTTTTCAAGTCGAATTAAACTATAATACATGTAGTACATTGCAAAAAAACCCCAAAAAACTAAAAACGATAAAAGGACAAAAAAAATGCTTTTTAATGAGGCCATAGTGCAATTAGCATTATGACGGTCCCCAGCCCGTTCAAAATCAGAGGGAAGAGCATTTTCGGTTAAACGCAATTTCGATTAATTGCAATTTTTTTCGTGCAACCGAGGCATTGCGATTATCCGAAATATACTGTATTTTGTTTTCTTCCCATTTTGTGTTGTTTCACGCTATGGGCGGAATTGTTGAAACTCTTCTTCAGACCATGGTAAATAGACTATAGGTATTTGGCTAGAAATTCAAATCCGTCTGCATGTTGTAATGACCCCGTTATAAGTTTTCAGATTTTACCGGTGTTCTTAAAGCACTGAAATTAGGAAGAAAGTTGCTAAGGAATTGCATGATTTCTTAGCAATTCTGGCAATTTCAGGTGTTGATTTTACAAAGAAATGAAAAATATGTTTGTACTCAGTTAGATTTATACCAGTGCCAATTGCTATCATGGCTACACACTCTGCTATCCGTACTATCTGGTTGTGCTATCTTCTTAACCAAATTACTTTGAAACCATATCTTCATTTCAATTCTTTGTTTGTTTGTCTGTTTGTTTAACGTCATTTTTTCTCCATTAATTGGGGCTCAGAAGGTGTTCTTCACAGGGACTTGGATTTGGCAGTGAGGAATTTCTTGGCCGGATGCCCTTCCTGACGCCAACCAATGGCTTTTTTTCATGAAGTTCCAAAGTCGCCCGCTTTGGGAATCAAACCCGGAATTCTTGGTTATGGTGCAGTTGCACTAACCATTAAGCCACGGCTTAATGGTTAGTGCAATATCTTCATTTCAATATTATTTTTAAAATATTAAGGATCTGCAATTCATTAATCCAAAATAGCAAATCAGCTATCACTAATTTAACAGAGTCTTTACATCTTTTATAGATCAACCAAAATTCTTGCGCAGGTTCTTAGATCTAATTTTACTACACGGACTCATTAATATTTTAATGGAATTTTTAATTACTTCTAATTTACTTCCATCTATTGTAGCTTTTTTGGCAAAGCCAAGGCCACTAGCCCTGATGTCATTCTAGCCATGGTACTACAAAACTTGCTGTCTGGAAATATCACCTATTGTTCACCTCCTTTCACCTCTATTTAAGCCACTTCTCTTTAAGTTTCATGCATTTCTTTTCAATCCTGTATTGTTTAGATTCTACTATTCTGGGTTTGGTTTCGAAATCCTTCGCATTCATTCAAGAATTCGTAATGGCTAGCTTGTTTACTATACATTCTCAACAGAAACATTACTTAACAAACTAAAATCCTCAAAGCTTATACTTGGTCAGTGCTGCTGTGTGGTTGTGAATATTGGAGTCTAAAGAAAGAGGTCATAAGAAGGCTGGAAGAAACTGAAACGTGGACGTCGAGAAGAATCTTTAAAATATCGTGATAAGAAAAGATTACAAATGAATAAGTGTTGAGAAATAAAAAATGCAAGAGAACACTTATTAACACCATTATAAAACGCCAAATGCAGTTTTTTGGTCATGTCAGGAAAAAGCGCTATGTTGAGCATCTGATGCTAATGGGTAAATTTGATGGTAAGGGAAGTTAAGGGCGACGAAAAACAACCTTCATGAGCAACTTGAATATAGAACAAATTAACACTACAAAGCTCGTCCACCCAGCCGATGATAGGGACGAATGAAGAATCATGGTAGCCGATTCCTGCAACAGACCAGCCACATAATGAAGGATGTTTTCTATATATCTGCTAGCCCTTTCGGTTCTTTTTTCAAGATAATATGGTCCAACCGTTGTCAGTTTCTTTTCTGAGCTCACATTGACTTTGAGGTCACCCATGACAATTGAAATCTTGTTTGCTTTTCACAAAGACTGCAACTCATCTAGGGATGTGTTGAGGTAATCTTTTCACGGTCCTCGTTTTCAGCTGTTGGAGTCTACACAGCAATTAATTGACTGGATTTCGGTTTGACAAGCGGCATTTGCTTATTCTTGCTCCAAAAAGTTCACAGAGTTAGCAAAAGTCTTGCTGAGAACCAAAGCGACACACTGCCTATGTTTGTCTTCTCAAGAATTGCAGATTCATTTATTTTCTGCCATAAAATAACCTTTCTTTAGCCAACTCAAACTAAAAAAAAGTGCATGCACTGAATGTTCTTCCTTTCCACTTTAATAGAGGCCATTATCTTGTTTTCCACCCTGGTAGAGTGTTCAAAGATTCCATGAGCTGACCCTTGATACCACCAGTCTTACGTTCTTGGAATGCAGTAGGTCCGATTTACGCTTTTATCTCGTTTTGTTTTGTGTAACTCCATGTCACTGACAGGTTGGTTATGAGGTGGGGTAGTCCAATTTCCCTTCGTCGGGGAGTTGTCGGTTTGACTTCCACTCTGAAATCACTTCCATCGCAACCCAATTTTTGTTTGATTTATATTCGTCGTTGTTCGTGCCTAAAAATATGTTATTCTGTATGTCAGGTCCAATAGTTTTATGAAATGTTCTTCATAATTAATTGAAAGATTGGAAATAGTTTTATATTGGTTGCTCTCCTAAGTGTTTTTGAAATGCTACCTTATGCTACCTGATTGGATTAAACTATTTACATGAAAGGCTGTTCCTTTCACTCCAGCGGTTGCGATATGAATGTTGAGGATGTGACTTGGTATGACGTATTCACTACCATGCAGTATAGTGTATGGGTTTAGGATGCAACTAATTTTCAGCGTGCACTGGTCTTTAGGCCCACAGATACCAATAAGTAAGGATCTATTTGGGTGATTTTTATTCTTGCATTGCACATTCTTGTGGACCAGTCGATGTGTCTCCCGAAGAAAGGGTTTAAAATGTTTAAAAAGGCAAGGGCTGGAAACTATTTTTGTGACATCATTCTTGCATTTATTTTTGCAGTCCTCTATCAGCCGACTGTGGCTTGAGGCAATTAGAAGAGATCGCTACCTTTATTTATTGCCTTCTGCAGTAGAGCCTGTTCTCTTGCTTGGGTTTTGATCTCCGAGCTACCAATCGATCTATTTGACGATTGTTGGTCAGTTTTCTTTCATTTAACTGAATTTCACTTTATTCTTGGTGTACTACTGAGTGCGTTGTTTGTTAGTGTCAGTATTCTATTCTACGCACAGGACTTCATTTACTATAAAATGTTTGGTAATTTTTGAAAGCAATTTATCAGAAATATCTTGTGCTTTTTCAAAAGAGACGATTTCTCTCTAAGATTTTGATCTTGGAATTAATTAATTGTGAGAGGCTCACTAGGACGCTACAAGCCTCAGCAAAATAATTATATTATATGGAGTTACCTGAATATTATTATCTCAATTTCACTTAGCTCGCAATCATGCGATAGTATTTTACTCTTGGAAATGCGACAGGAGATGTTGTAATAACGGATGTGTGCAAGAAGCACCAAATTGTTAGTTTGTAATCTTGAAGCCGCAAGATTATTTATTTGCTTTCAGCGGAAATTATTTTACTCAGTAGACACCATTATCACATTTTGATTACATTTACGAATCCGTAATTTCCGTTTGACACTGAGGTCCGGAAAGTGCAATAGTTCCGACTAGGTGCTAGAATCTCAAAAACGTCGCCCAACCCACGTTCGGTTGACATAAATATCGGACCCTTTCTCCTGGACGTTCAGTAGTAGTTGAATCTGGGTAATGCAAGACTTGCTGGATATTTCATAGGAGCAAAGACTTTCGTCTGGCAGATGGGGAATCTGTTAGTTGCTCCCGTTTTATTTTTTGAGCCAATATGTTTACAATAAATTGCATTAGAAATCGTTGGATCTCTGTCATTCCTGCGTGGCCGCAATCCCGTCCTGTTACATAATGCAATGATGTAGCCTTCCACACGTGTTCCAATAAGGAAAACAGCTGCTTTCCTTTTATTTACATTTTAATTGCACAACTCTCTATTTTCTTTTCACGGACATAATATGTTGCGTGCAGCGGTTCATTCTGCAAGGTCGATAAGATGCGATTCATATCCTCTTCTTTAGGGAATTGATCTTTTAAATTTGTTGATTGATAATTAAGGTAATCTTATCCTGTAGTTAGTGTCTTAATCATTCCTTTTATTTCCTGGTACAAGAGACATGTCGTCTTCTGGCATTGAGATAAGACTTACGTCAACCCCTGCTATATTCCTCTCACGTGCGATTTTTTGCTTTATACAGTCGAGCGCCTGTGGAAAGAGCCTATGTCACACTGCGAGTGTTGTTTGACACGAGTCTCTTCTTTGAAGATATTCTTTTAAAAGGTTGTTGTGGTTACGCTGGACTCAAAATTGAGTGTCTTGGCTATCTTCTTTGAAATACGGTATGAAATACGAATTCTTCAACAGGAATTACAAGTGCAAGCTATTAAAAACCTCTTGACGTTTACAGTCACAGAACAAAATAAGCTGTACTATTTAAATGACTTTTTCAGGATTGGGCTTAATGTAGAGATGTAGCCAAAGCAGGATTTATATTTTTATGGTTCTGTCTGTTAATGTTAAAGGTTATTTTCAGCTGCTGTTGTAATACAATATATCATGTAAGTGAAAAGGCTGCTGGATAGATAAAACAGTATACGGACTCTGCAGATGTTACACTTTTTCTGGAATTCTAGATTCGGGAGCTTGACAGTAATTCCTTTCACCCAATCTACTGACAACTGTTCACTATTTACCGTATCTCTGAGGATTTGAATGTTTCATTTTTGTTAGCCATCGTTGTCTTAGCACATAATATACCAGCTAGTGGTAATTTTCCATTCTTTAATTTTTAGCTATAAGATATAAAAGAAGCCGTGGCTTAATGGTTAGTGCAGTGGCACCGTAACCAAGAGGTTCCGGGTTCAATTTCCCAAGAGGGCGAAAACAATTTGGGATTTTGCAAAAGAGAAAGCCATTGGTTGGCGTCAGGAAGGGAATTCGGCTAAGAAATTTCTCACTACTAAAACGAAGGCCCCTGTGAAGCACTCTGCAGAGGAAGAACACCGTCTGAGCATCAGTTACCGGGGATAAATGACGTTAAAACCAAAAAAAAATTATATATAAGGTATGACCTCTTTAATAGCTATTATTAAAAAATTCCTTTCCAACTTTTTTTTCGGCAGCAAGCATGTAGGCAATGACTCGAGGCGTTTGGTCAGAATGTCTTTAAGCTCACTTCAACTTCTTGGTGGTAGTCATGCTTCTTCAGTTGTTCTGCTACAACCTTTACTTCTTCTTCAAACCTTGCAATGAAGCTTTTTTTATTTTTCCTTCACCTACCTTTACGTCCTTTTTTCCAGCTCCAGACTGTGTTGCTACGTTTTCTTTTTGCTTGGGTGATTTGGTGTTAGGAAGCATTTTTTCTGGAATAGTTTCTCTTCAATTAGACATGTGTCCAAAGTCAACTCATTTTACTTGTGATTTCTGCTTCTAAGAACGTGTCTAACTACTTTATAGATGGTAATATTAAAACCGCCGATAGATTGTAATCCTACATTTGCGAAAACACAACATTTTTCCTTTAATGCTGTTCTAAAGTCCTCTTTTACGTTTTGGATACTTCATACTTGTCAAATACAATCATTAATTCCTTTTTCTCTTCAATCATGGGTTTCCTTGAATTTGAGTTTGATAACCAATGGATTGCGATCGTGGCCAATATCGATGCATTTCATTACTCGCACATTCATTTAAATCTTTATTTGTGCTCTTAACTTCATAGGTTTAAACCTGTCTCGATGGTTAACAAAACGTGGGTTTCTTTACAGTCAAGAACCATCTAACTATTTTCACAAAAACTCTCTTTTTACTAAATCTATTCTAGGTGAAGATTCTACTACCAGCAAAAATTTGGCATATTAGGAGGTTTTCTCATATAGTCTTTGCCTCCCTTGCTTTCAATGTAATATTTCATTGGTCATACAAAAATGGAACATCAAGGGCCCTATTGGTGGAGTTGGGCAGGCATTATCTTATCTTTAAATTTTACAATTTATTGTGCCAATATTAGTTTTATGAAAGTCGAAAATCTTAGTGTTTAAATTTCTTCTTGTGTGCTTATTAGACAGCATGGATATTAAAGAGTACAAAGGGTAGGTTTTATAAAGCCAGTTACGAGGGAGGTTAGTGTTCTTGGCCTACTTACTTGATCGCCATCTAAGAACTCGGTAGGTCGTAATTTCATTACACAAGACATCTACAAAATTAACTATCATGTGCAAATTTCTGTTAATCAATTTTTTTTCTTTTATCAAAAGCAAAGAATTGTAATTTGTCATTAGCGTTTTCTGCCCTAATTAGAATTTTAAAAGTCTGTCTGGTACCCATTTAATTTTCTGATAAAATTGATGAGTGATCGCTTTAAAATTTCTGCGCTCTGTAAGTTTTGCTTTAAATCCAACATATTGTCTGCTTTAATATGTATCTCAAGATACATATTAAAGTATAAATTAACCATACAATAAAAAAATTAAGGACAAATTGAATTAGCTCTCCATGAGGTCATTTTATTGTAGACAGTGACTCTTATCATTCTGTTTGATACCATTCCTATCATCATAAGGATCAGTAATTGGGGATGCTGATGCGTTTGTGTCTATATGGTGTTTTTGGACATCTATTTCTATTTCCAATTTTTTTATGACAGCTTTAATCAAACAAAAGGACCCTAGTACGTGACAGACCTTAATTAATCAAAAGATGAAAAAAATCTCCAGACCCAAGATATCTCCATATTTTACGGTGAAGACTGCTGATATGGTAGTACTAGTTCTACACAAACACAGAAAAACCTATTATCTTTAAAATGTCCCCACTCTTTAGCTTTCAGAAACGTCAGAGGTCTCGTTCCAATTTTTCTTTTGTGAAAGCTTTTCTTCATCCTGACTCTCCTGACATCCTTGTGCTTTATAGGAAGCCTCAATAACAGTTAAAGTAATAGGGACCTATATGTTGACAGCTATCCACGTGTTTTTTTTACTAAACTCTTCAAAACATCTTTATAGCCTTACTATCTTGATCTTTAAGCTGTTCTAGTACAAGAACTTGAAGCTAAAGATTTATGCTTTAGTGTCTCTCTTCCTCAGGCTACCTGCTACCTATTGTTCTTGTAGCGATTTTTTCCTCTTCTGCTTCTTGCCCAGTTACTGATACTGTTTCAGTATGGTCTATCTGGTAGCTTCAGTGGTAATCACATGACCTGGTTGACACTGGGGTTGACAGAAATGGAGAATTTACTTACAACTTCTCTCTTGCTCAACATCCTGGTTATCTTGTTGACTTTTTCACAAGATTTTTTTTTCATAATCGGAAGAATCTTCTGTTTTAGATCTCTTTTTGAATATTGCAATTAAAATCTTGTTCATTTTGGTTGAAAGCTCTTTCGCCGACACTAGACTGGACCAAGACGTCAAAATAAGAGAACACAAGACGAGCTATGTTTTTTTTCAAAAAAGAGAATATCGATAAAGCTGTTCACTTTTTGTGAGGACTAAAGAAAAGAAAGAGGATTGATGAAAGTTAATCACTATCACTTATTTCATCTTAACGTTCTCTGGATCAAGTTCAGACAATTTTTTCTACCTTAATAGATCAAAATCTTGCTACTACACTTCGACATTTGTCTCATGGACGAAATGTGCCTTGTCTTAGTTTTCTAAAGATTTTATCATCGGAAGTATTTTGATGGGGTTTCCTCGGTAGCATCAGTTCAATTTATTTCATGTTATCACTCGTTTTTCCTCAGTGGTTTCACACCTACGCAACATTTTATGCACCATATGACCTAATTGTTTTTAAGCCTAAGGTCAATTCTTATCTCTAAACTTCCTTTTTCTGTCTTTTCTTCCCAATTGCATACACTTATTTGGGTTATGCCTTGTGTTGTTCTTAACCTTAAAAAGAACAGGTCAGCTTTACTTGGTTTCCCTACATTGCTCAACTTCCCGAACAGATGAACATGTAGACAAAGGGTAGTAAATTAAGGACGCAGTGTTGACATTGTCTGAAAATATTCTTGTAAAGAATTCAACAGTTTTTCACAAAAGATACTTATTGCTAAGGTGGCTGTATTTCTATTAAGTGTCAAGGTGCAAAAGTGGATAGAAAGCTCTTTTTCAGGCAGAAATCATCAAATTACAGCAAGTGGTCGTTCAAACAGGCAATTATTGCTAAAAACATGTTGCAAATGTCTGTCATGAGGCCAACATTCTTCCTTTCTCTTAATTTTGATTTAAAATAGTTATGTACAAAAACTGCTTTATTGAAAGCAACTGCTTTAAATGTGTGGCATGTAAAGGTGGAATACAAGTAATAAAACAACAATGTAACTACAAAAAATAATATTGAGCTTAACTGGGTACACATTTTTGGAAGCAAAAGGTAGAGGTACTTTAGGGACGGCAATTGAAAATATTTTATTTTTCTCTAACTTTTAGAAGCAAGTAGTTGAACAAGTTTAAATAAAAAAAATTAATATTTCTAAAGTTCACTAATAAAAAGATTCACCTGTGAACTCTAGAAATACCTTGGCAATTTGAAAAACTAATTTTAAACTATTGTTCCTTACTTACGTTTATTTAAAACAATACATTCGTTGAAAAGGATAATTGTTTTATTAATTATGAATTTTCTTACAAAGATACACATTTATTCAGTTAAAAAATTAAAGGTTGACTGAGAAACTCATTGTTTTTTGCAGGAAGTACTGAAACAATTTACAACAGGCAACTATGGTCAAGTATTGACTGATAATAGCAATACACATATTCTTCTAGCTGCTTTTTGAAACACTACATAATAATCTTTGTTGCTTATGAAATTACTGTACGTAATTGCCCTACCAACTGACATCAGCAGCCACAAAAGTATCAGCAGGGTGCCATAGTCCTCAACAAAAAAATACAGGACGCAAATCAAGCCTCCAAAACGAATACTTGGAAACAGCATACCAGTCTCATTCTACTGCGTAAAGAGCTACAACAGTGTTGTAGCTCTTTACGAGTTACGGAAAGCGAAATATCCACTGAGCGGTTAACGGACCTCTAATGATGATCTTTTAATTCCACAAATATCAGACAGAGACCAAACAAATGTTTACGAAATAACACAATCATATACTATGTCCATGCTTAGAAAATGCAATTGTCTAATGCTTTGAAGAGTTGCACACTGAATGGAGTTCCTCTTGTACCTTTTATCATTGGTATGTGGTGATGAAAAAGATGAAAGCCAACAAGCCAATGTATCAAGATAAAATTTCCTATGAGATGTTAACATCACTACCATGAGAAGGTATAAATATAATTCGAAGCTTATTAGTGATCGTTATGAGAGCGCGAACATACCTCAAGATATGTGCCTGTCAACTTTTATTCCTATGCCGAATAATCTTCACACAACTGCCTGAGAAGATCACAGAACGATAAACTTCATGAGTCACACCCTAAAATAATGTCCAGAGTTATCCCAGAGTTGGTTAGAGCAAAAACATGTCAAGAAATCTCAGTTGTATAATATGGTTTCATGGAGAACAGAGGAACAGAAAAACCCCATCTTTGTTATGTGTATGCTTTTAGAACGCTCTATTGCACACAAGCAGAAGATCTACATGCTTTTTTAGATTACATGAAAGAGTTTGCCAATGTTAAACACTATCATCTGCTTGAAATGGTCCAGTCAATGAACATTGGTGACAATAATTTGAGATTGGTTTGCTAGGTTCGCTACTTAAAAAGCAGTAGTCAGATGAAACAATGGGCTATCATCGTTGTGCAGAGCTAATCGAGGAGTAAAGGCAAGGAGACGTAGCTTCTTCAGACTACTTTAACCCTTATAGTGAGATGATACTGACGTGCCTGATGAAATTTAAATATAAGATAAATATGGTCATCTGATCAATAATGTACGATACGCTCATGACACAATTTTAAGTCCCTAGTCCGCAGGGGTACTGCAGAAAACTTTCGACTTAGTTAATGAAACTAGCAAAATCTATGGCCTGTACTTCAATGGAAAAAATGCCTTCTGTATTGTGGTGTCCAAAACCCAACCAGTACATCCATTGAGAATTAGATGCAGCAACACAGAAATTGAAGAGGAACAGAAAATTAATTACCTGGGTGCAATAATTACCTCACATGGCAGATATGATCCGGAAATCAAACACAAATCACAATAGCTAGTAAAACGAAGAATCAAAACGAAGAAACTAATTATACCTCTGTAAGTTTGTCTCGTCAAGTCATTAATTTTATAGGGATGTGAAAACTGAACAGTCAATTTCACTTTAAAAGCAAATCTCGACGCTAAAGAAATGCACTTCAATAGTCGCATGGTCAAGATACCTTTGGTTGACTATGCAACAGATGAAGAAGTTCTGCAAATGCTGAAGAAAATCGGAGACAGACAGCTCAACTTCTTGGAACTTATCACATCGGAAAGAACAATTGGAATATTCGTCTTCAATAGGAGATAGGTAGGAATTAGGGCAAGAGAAAGACAAAGACTCACTTTGGTAATTAATGTTGGTCGTAACAACCGTACTGTGATCGATCGGTGCAGAAATCGTAGAGAACATACGTTGTCACATTTATGCTACCCCCATGCCTGTATCGATCGATTTTGAGACGTTCAGAGAGAGAGAGAGAGAGAGAGAGAGAGAGAGAGAGAGAAAGAGAGTAAAAGAGAGAGTGTGTGTGTGCGTGCGCGTGTTTCATGATAGACGGGATGATCCATCACGCCCGTAGTCAGTTCTGTGGCTAATGGGTGGCACAGCTTTCACAGGGAGTCATTTGGCACGCAATCTGCAAAGGTGAACCTCGGCCACATTGACTTAAGACTTTGAGGGGATTTAGGTCTTAGTGTCTTTATGTCATTCATGCCGCTAAAACGTACTACTTTTGGAAACCAGTTTTTACAACAAAATTTTGGAAACAAGCTGAATTCAAAATTAACCTAAATTCAAATTTCATTTGAATGAACCCAGGAAACCTTTCTCCCTATTTTTGAAGCAGATGATCTAATTAAATTGTTACAAGCATTATTATGTACTAACTTTACCTTATTCGAGGTCATGGTATATTATTTTATTTTATTGTTAACGAAAAAATGAGAGAAAAAAGTGAATAAAGACGGAACAAAATAAAAATGAAAATTAGATTTTTTGTTTTCAGTGAAATGTTACGAATAAATATCGTGTCAAATAGCATCTTGCCGGACACAAACCCAGAGCAAACTCAGTAATTATTGTACAGAAAAAAAGGACTTGAATGTTAAATTGGGAAGTGTAGTTATTTCTGCAAGACTTGACCAGGGAAAACTATGTATGCCTATTGTAAAGAGCTGCTTTGTCACTGAGGGTTATATTCAGCATTTGAAAATGCATTAAATAATTTCACTACAAGCCCCACTAACTTTGACCACTCTCAGGTTTTGAATAAACTGCCCCTCCCACTTATTGAATTTTGTTTATTGGCCTCAATAAATATCTGTTTTGAGTGATAGGAATTCGTGCGACCATTGATATATTTATCATCAGGTTCCTTTGAGTCGGCGTCGACTCCTGGTGACATTATGTACTGTCTTCCTCTACTTTACTCTTTCTCGTACGTCATCTTTCAGCAGTACCAGATTTCTGTCCATGGATTCACTCACCCCATCTATTCATCTTTGTCGCGGCCTACCTCTTCCCTCCTCCCTCGCATATCGATAACATAAGATCCTTTTCCGAACATCCATCTTTCCTCATTATATGTCCAAAGTATCTTAGCCTTTGCTTTACTATCCGTCCTTCCAGAGTTAATTTAGGTGCTAATCTCTCAATTACAGACTTATTGGTTTTCCTTTTTGTCCACGGAATCTTTAACACTTTTTTCCAACACCACAATTCAAATGCATCTATGCGTCTCCTGTCTTGCTTTTTGACCGTCCAACTTTCACATCCCTACATGGCTATGGGAAATATCAAAGTTTTGACTATTGTGATTTTGGTCTTCCTTGATATGTCATTGCTCTTGATGATTTTTTGCAGATTTGACAATGTGGCCCTTGCCATACCCAGTCTACTTCTGATTTCTTCAGATAATCCTCCTTCTTCATTTATCAAACTTCCTAGAAAATTGAATGATTGCACAACCTCAATCTTCTCTCCGTCAATCGTGAAATCTTTCAATCCGTCAATTGTCATTATTTTTCTCTTTTCAATGTTCAGCTAAAGGCCAGCCTGTGCACTTGCTACCTTTACTTTTCTCAGTAAGCATCGTAAATCTTCTACATTTTCTGCCATGAGAATGGTATCATCTGCATACCGTAGATTGTTTATAGTTCTTCCTGAAATCTTTACTCCAAATTGTTCTTCTTCTAGGCATGTCGAATGCATAATGGCTTCTGCATATAGGTTGAAGAGGTAAGGAGATAAGATACAGCCCTGTCTCACTCCTTTGCCAATCATGTCTTGCTGAATAGTTGTAAATTAATTTTGATGTATTAATTTACAAATATTCAGCAAGACACAAAGCAAAAAAAAATGAATCGATAGAGAGATTCTGCGTAGAGACAGGGTGCTATTGCTGAAAACTTTTAATAGTCTTCAAAAAGGGGCAAAAAATGTACTTTTTGTGACCTATATGCTCATTTTCTTAGTACAAGTCTATTATGGAAATTTTTTGTCCTTCGTATACAACCATGACAAAAACAAACAATACTGCATACAACAACGGCGTAAAGGGGAGAATGCATTAAGCATCCACTGCCTCGCCCGGTAGGGGTTTGCTGAACACGTAGGTCAGCCCAGATCATCATCATGCTATTATGTGCTACCACATAGATACATGAAATGTTAGGTACACTAACCAGGGAAGTTGGAAAACGTTGTGAGAGAAATGGTGAGAGTAAAGATTGACATACTAGGACTGAATGAAGTCAGATGGTTGAAATCAGGATAGATCAATTTAGAGAACAAGACCATATTCATTCACTCAGGACCAGATAAAGAACAGATTCATGGTGTTGAAATCCTACTAGGACCAGACACAGCAGATCGTCTACTTGGCTACTGGGTTGTTTCTGATCGAATAAGCCCATTTAACACCACCATCTTTCAAGTAAATGCACCAACATCCAATAGCAATGATTATGAGATTGAAAACTTTTATGCAGACCTGGATAAAGCCATGGCACAATACAAATCTCCAGAGATTTTGTTTGTCATGGGTGACCTAAATGCTAAAGTTGGTGAAGGTAATCAATCAAACGGTGTATGAATACATGGGCTGGCAAACCAAATGATCGTGGAGGTAACTGGGTTCAATGGTGTGAAGGAAATAACCAGGTGATCACTAATACGTACTTTCAACATCATCCCAAAAGTCTATGGAAATGGAGAAGCCCAAATGATCGCTCAAGGAACCATATTGATATAAGAGGTTCAGAAATGCTGTCATACAAGCAAAGTCCTATCCAGGTACAGATTGCAACAGTGATCATGCTCTATTAGTTGCTTCTGTCAAGCTGAAATTGAAGGAACTGAAAAGACCAAAGAAGGTAATACGGCGAGACCTAGACCAGCTGAAATCCAATGATGTGAAAACGGCTTTTTAACAAAATGTTAAACTTCACATGAAAGATGAGAAGGAGAACAACAGAGCACTAGATGACTATAAACAAATTTGTTCGGCAATTAGTAAAGCTACTGAAGAAATCATACCTCCTGTAACACAAAGGAAGAAGCAAGAATGGGTGACAAACGAGATTTTAGAACTAATGGAAAAGCGTAGAACAGTAAAGAGATGGTCAGAAGAATATGACAGATTTAACAGGGAGGTGCGTATAAAATGTTGGCAAGCAAAGGAGTGAATGTATATGAAACAATGCGAAGAACTGGAACGAATGGAGAAGACCAACCCACAGAGGTTGCATGACATGTTTGGACAGGTAATCTGAGGTAAAAAGAGTGTTACACCCAGCTCCATTGAAGCAAAGGATGGAAGAATTTTGGTTAATCAAGAGGAAATGTCACATTGATAGAAAATTTGTTTGCTGATAACAGAGGAGAAAGAAATATTTCCTAGAAACAATGAGACAACCCGAGTCTGAAAGCTGAAAGAGAAAAGGCAGTAAAGAACATGAAAAGAGGTAAAGCTGGGGGCTCGGATGGAATTGTAGCAGAAACGATCTTGACACTAGAAGAGTTGTGAATTGAACAAATAACATGATTAGCAAATAAAATCTATGAGGAAGATCATTTTCAAGAGATGATGTGCAGATCTATTTTTATCACTCTGCCCAAGAAAACGGGGGCTACGAAATGTGAGTTTTTCAGAACAATCAGCTTAATGAGCCAACTAACAAAGCTGATTCTTAGAGTTTTTCTAGGTAGGCTGCGAGGTTGAAGAGGTAGCAGAAGAACAGTATGGTTTTACAGCCGATAAGGGCAAACGAAATGCCATCTTCGTACTGAAAATATTAGCAGAGAAAGCAATTAGTATGCAAAAAGAAGTACGTGTTTGTTTCATTGACTATGTGAAAGCCTTTGATCGAGTTAGACATGAGCCTTTGTTTGAAATCCTGGAAGCATTAGATCTGGATGGACAGGATATTGTTGTGTTGAAAAACTGATACTGGGAACAAAAGGCAGCTGTGAGACTCAATGGCGAAGTTAGTGAGTATGTCGAAATAAGGAGGTGAGTGAGACAGGGTTGTATACTTTTTCCTAACCTGTTCTCACTATACACGGAAATGATCATGTGAAACATTAAGGATATGAAAGGAATATCAATTGGTGGAATAAATGTTAACAACATCAGATATGCAGATGACACTGCGTCGATAGCAGACAGCGAAGAAAAACTACAAAACATTGTGGATACAGTGGTAGAAGAAAAGCGAGAAGAAAGGTTTGGAGATAGACAGAAAGAAGTAATTTGGGATAGTATTTTCAAAAAGGAAGGAAATGAGATGTAAGATCCTGATTAAGGGCCAAGAACTGGAGATAGTTAAACAACTTGTTTGTTTGAGTAGTTTGGTTTCAGCAGATACTAGATCAGAGGTGGAAATAAAGAGAAGAATTGGTATTGCGAAAACAAACTTCAAAAAGTTGGTAAAGGTTCTACGGTCAAGTAGTGTGACAATCGAAACTAGAATTAGGCTATTTAAATGCTACGTGTGGTCAAGTCTACTATATGGTTGCGAGAGTTGGACTATTACTAAAAGTCTGGAGAACAAGATTAGAGCAGTGGAAATGTAGGTTTCTAAGGAGAATGTTGAAGGTATCATGGGCAGACAAGATAACCAATGTGGACGTTCTGAGTAAGGTAGGGACTAATAGATGTTTATTACAGACGACCGTGAACAGGAAGATTCGGTTTGTAGGGCATTTGATAAGGAAGGAGAAGCTTGATGAGGTTGTAGTGACTGGCCGTGTAGAAGGAAAATGATCAAGGGGAAGACAGAGAACTACGTAGTGGGCATGGTTAGAAAGTGCAACTGCTTGGAGACCTAATGTGCTTACTCAGGATCTTAAGAACCCCCAAAAGAGAAGGCTGTTACGGCTGTCGCCTACGCCAGAATTCTGGCAAGGCACCCAGATTGATTGATTGATTATGGAAAATAAGTAGTAATTATTAATTATTCTGTTTTGTTTTCCTTTTCTTTTAAGCCTTGTTGCTTGTGCCAATATCCATTGAATAACTCTTGGTTTTTGGATTTTTCTAAGTAATTCCACCCTTTGCTGTTTTTTCCAACCATGGGTTTATTATAAGTTAATTAAATTTTCAGTACCACCTGGAAGTTTCAGTTTCCATACGTCCTACTCAGTGACCAAAAAGATTACATCGCCCGGAGAAATTACACCAGTAAAGCAGTCAAGGTACAATCATGTAACTGTAATTCTATATCAACTGACAGAAGTGGGTTTACAGGTAGTGAAGTTACCATTCTACACTAATGTATTTTTTTTACAAATGTAAAGAAGGTAAGAAATTTTTACAGCCAAATAGTACAAAAAGAAGCAATTTTAGTCATTATCGTTTTGGAATATGGCATTTTGTTGCGGTCTTTAGTCTTCTAGACAAGTGCATTGCCTAAGGATACACCTCTACCGTTGTTAGATGGCAATGCAAAATCATACGACAGAACACCACTGTTTATTTAGATTCCCATAATTATTTAAGACCTAAGAGTACAATTATGGGTACTGCGTGGCCTAGTGTTTGAAAGTAAAAACGAGACTTTCGTGAAAAGAAGGCTTCTAAGCAAGTTCATGCTACCTTCCATCACGTCAACTATTGTTTTCTTCTTGGGCGACACCCTGTATCTTACCTCTTCTCTTTTTCTTTGGGTGACAGTCTGACTAACGCTCTGACAGATGAACACAATGACATTTTTACAGGATGGAATTACAAAGGTGTGCGTAGTGAATGAGCTATCTGTCTCCTGACAGAAAAAATTAACTTGACCAAAATCTTAGGATATCTCTCTTCAGTTAAAGAGATAAAGTGGTGAGAAAAAAATTAGCAGACACTTTTCCAGGGGTGGCAAAAGACTGGTATCTTTTTCTTCAGGGGTGGGAATCCCTACCCTATGTCACCCCGTGGCTACGGGCTTGTAACTCATCAGCAAATAAGAATGTACTTATGTCGATCCTGACCCCAATCCCAATATTAGTTTGTGCTTGTGATCCGATTGAGAAACAGGCTCCATATCATTGCAGACCCCTGTGGTTTTAAAATGAAAAAAAATCGGCGGGTTTGGGAGAATACAATACGCCACACTATGTTTATTTACCATCAAACATCGTTTTCGATTTTTTTGTCCACATAGTGTACATTTGGACTTTTCTGTCGAGTTTAATGATCATTCTTGGGGTCTCGGTCTGAGATCCGACTTGGACATGAAAAGCGGGAGCAGTAAATTAATTTATGCAGTTTTATCAAGCTAAAAGAGATTGAAAGTAATATCTATTTTGGCGGGCTCTTCTGGCATCAAGTACTTTCATTGTGGTTAACAGACATCGCACTGTGAGTGAAATTGTAATACTGAAGATGCCAGAGCCATTGGTAAAAGGTCTTCAAAGACTTGAAGTACAAGACTTCAAGTCCTATCGCGGAAAACATATAATTCCATTTGGAAAATTTGCTGCTGTCATTGGGCCAAATGGTTGTGGTGAGTAACGAGCTGAGCTCACTTTCATGTTTATGGCCGTTTGAACGATGCCAGAATTACCAGTTAAATCGAAGAGTTTAATTACTGTAGCAGTATTATTGAATAGCCTCCACTTTTTATGTGACCATGAAGACCCAAATTCAGTTACAGCTTCTTTGCACAACAACACCTATGTTCTTACAGCATATATTTTGGTCATCTCAACTTGGTTGTTCAACGACCTCCAGCTAGGTTCTTGCTTTCTTGGTATCAGTACTTAATAAACACTAAACTCTCAGGAAGAATCTGTAAGCAATGCAACCACGCATTAAGTACATATATCAAATTAGATACTTTGGTATTTCGTTAGTGTTTTATAGAAGTTTTTATTATTTGGATGTTTGATTTGACAGTTCCATTTTATGATTTGGTTTATTTATTCTTTAGGAATCTTTGCATACAAATACATTTTACTACATTGCACGCAAAAAGCTAGTTATACTTGATACTGTGATAGAAAACTAATTAATCAAAAAACCGTACTTGCCAGGAATCATTTAAAAAGGGATCTTCCAAATCAATTAAAGGTTTTACTTTTATTCTTGTAAATGATACCATTAGGGCTCTCTTAGAATGCAGATTCAAATTATTTACACTATTTGAACTCATGATCAAAACAATATTCCATTGTTAATGCTCGTTGAGCAAGCATACAATACTATGCCCACTCTTCTTTGAGACCACTACAACTGAGTAAAATTAACTGATGAACGTGAAAATGCTGATTGTAGTCAAAATACCCTAATTGATATAAACAGGCATAATACTTGCTAAATTGCAATATAATTTCTTATGATTTAATTTTTTATTTGACTTGTATTTAACCAATGCTGTCCTGAAGATATTGAATTACATTGGATGTTGTTTAACAGTGATTACCTGTCAGCTCAATATATTTAACAGTTTCAGTTTTAGTGGATTTAGCAACTGTAACATAGCCGTATTTGTGTGAAAAAGATTCTTGTTGTGGAAAGTGGAGAATAGTTTCCATGGGAAAATTGTTCTTAAAAATGGTATTTTCAAGTAATATTTCTCAGAATTTTTTCAGAATTTTTCAATATATTTATATCTTTTAACATATACCAGTGGCAAATCTATTCAAGGTTTTGCAAGGGTAGGAAGTAAATTTGGCCTGTTTGAAAATATAATTTATATTTTGTGAAACAAAAGGACATACTAACTGTAGATGGTATGACTACAATTGGTAATGCTGCTTGCTGATCGTTAAGGACATGATTTTAGGCAATTTCTTGGTGAAGGTCCTCAGAATTATAATGACAGATACTGTAGTGTTGCTGATCAATATAACTGGATATATTCAGACATAACAAACTGTCACGACTATAATAATCCAGAGTTTTTTTAATTATTTTTTAACCATGTCAGGAGAAGTATACTGTGTTAAACATCTAAAATTTAGTACATCAACATTGCAAACCAATGAAAATTTTATCAGTGTTTTAAGATTTTTGTGAAATTCATTTTAAAGCTCTTGAATACAATCAATAAATTTTTGTATAAATGTTGAATCACCCTAAATAACTTTAGAAAATTTTACCTTTTCACTCTGAAGGGAAGTCAAATCTTATGGATGCAATAAGTTTTGTTTTGGGGGAGAAGACATCAAATCTCAGAGTGAAATCAGTTAAGGTGGGTATAGCAATTATTTAAATGCTTGTGCTGATAATAGCTGAAAGCAATTTTTATTTACAATTTAATTGTTGGGTAGCCTATGAATGTTGATTTGTTATTGTTGGATGCTCTGTGTAAATGTTTGGTTACCAGACTTGACAANGGTAAGTTATGAAAATTTTGCCATTGTATAAATTTGAATCCGATTTTTGTGAAATTCATTTTAAAGCTCTTGAATACAATCAATAAATTTTTGTATAAATGTTGAATCACCCTAAATAACTTTAGAAAATTTTACCTTTTCACTCTGAAGGGAAGTCAAATCTTATGGATGCAATAAGTTTTGTTTTGGGGGAGAAGACATCAAATCTCAGAGTGAAATCAGTTAAGGTGGGTATAGCAATTATTTAAATGCTTGTGCTGATAATAGCTGAAAGCAATTTTTATTTACAATTTAATTGTTGGGTAGCCTATGAATGTTGATTTGTTATTGTTGGATGCTCTGTGTAAATGTTTGGTTACCAGACTTGACAATATGTAATGACCACCTAGTCATTAGACTTGACTATGTGTAGTGGGTTTCATGTTTGTTTAGCATGAGTTTTTTTCTGATTAAACCCTATGTTATATGTATAAACTTTGACATTTGCTACTATAGTTTAATCAACAGTGTCAGTTATGGGCAGAGCATTATGGTCTAACCATTTTGATGCAAGTCCCAGCACTCCAGGACTCCAGGACAGGGATTGATGGTCTGGCATTATACCTTCAGTAATTTCTGTCAGTGTTAGATAGCAAGAACCTCAACATATTTAAGTGCTTACCAACTTTATTTCACCATTGGGATTTGAATACATTAAGGAGTGCTTAACATTCAACATGTCTGTGGTAGACATATGAATAAGATCCATGCTCAATTTCATCTTGCTAATCAACATCAGCAACCTGGAAATTTTTTTAATCTATCGGTACAAGCTGTCAGTAAGGAATACAACTCTAGATCCATTTCACTGGCAAAGCTTTGTTGTTCTCTATCCTGGTGTCGGAGTGCCCTTTCAGATTTGGTTAATCTACCATCAAAATAACATATTTGCATTAACAAAACAAACTAATTTACAGAACACTGAAAATTACATCATATTAAGTACTTTTTTATAAACTCTTCTTTACAACAAAGCTAGTTTATGTGCCCTGAAACAATGGGTATTACCAGAGACTGAGACTATTACATATTTTGCAAATTGACACTTCAATATGTCAAATGGTTTGAGTTAGTGCAATGAATTTGTTCAACTTCTTGATTCTGAAGGGTAAAAACAACCAGTACCCAATAAAGATTTGACTGATAATGGAGGTGATGTGCTGCCTAAAATCATGACTGCTCTTCAAAAGAAGATTCTCTTTTTTGTAATAAGATAATAGAAAGAAGTATTAGTGTAGCCTAGATCTGGTAATAGATAAGAGAACATTATAACTTTTCTCAGTCTGAGGTCAACTGCCTAGCTCAACATGCAATACAATGGAAGAGTGGTGAATGGTATGGAACATTTTGTCAAGGAATAGTTGCTTATCTTGAGGACAACCTCCTTACCATTGTATCAGGACTCCAGTATGATGGTGGTCTGCATATGAAGAATGAAGTCATTTTACCAACTATAGAGAGGCTTGGAGAAGTAAAGTTTATCTCTGGTTTTCATTAACTTACTACCAGTTGCTGACCTATGCTGCATATATTTTTGTACAATATCCCTAGAAAAGCACATTAAAGGCAGTTAACAAGTTTTTTCTCATCTGTGGACTTTGTACTTGTGAAGATAAAACACAGAAGGATACACAGGTGGAGTACCCCTGCTTCCATTTTCATCCAAAAGCCAGTCAGTGTGTTCATAAACTCGTGTTACCTACAGTGATACATAGAAAGGACAAAATATGCTCAATCTGTAAGACTTTGGTAAAAAAATCAAAAGGCCTGATATTGCAAACACCTGGTTCTTTGCAATGTTTAACAAAATAGAAAATGCTGAGACATTTTTAGTGACTGCTTCATGAACAATATGAGGATTCTTCATTACCACCCATAGAGAAAATTTGACTAGACCTGTGCATTTTGTTTGATAAACAAACTTTTCTTTTTCCCTAGAGGAGATTCCCATTGTATCTGCTGTGAGAATGAATCAAAGTTCTATTGCATAGGAAAAGTTGTTTTTTCAAAGCTACACAATCATTAGAATGGTTGAACTTAAAGGGTCCATTGCCAAAAAACCCCAGTAAAACAAGTTCTTTTTTGTGATGCTAATAAATATTCTAGGGACACATTCACTTTTTCATGGCCTGGTGTATCTACCCAAACTGATAAGGAGAGTTTTTCTCTTTGACATGTCATTAAATGAACATTAGAATAGAGGTTACTTATTCATGAGTTGGGAGTTATGAGGCTTTTTTACTTTCAAATGCATTGCTTTTAACCATATTACAAGTAGAAATCCTACAGGGAATGGTCAAACAGTTGGACCATATGGATGGACCATGTGTCTGAAATTGGGTACTCTCTTTCTTGTGTGCTGCCACAAGTAAATACTGCATAATTTTTCCTGGGCTCTTCTTATCCCTCAAGAGCCAACTTAATTCTCTCTTGGATGATTGCACTTGATCCAGTATGTTAACCTTAATATTAGGAACAGCAAAATAGATCCTTTGGTAATTTGGACTCACTCACTTCTGGCAAACTCACAAACTTCACTTTTGTGCATTTGGAGAGTGAGGAAATTGAAGTTGTCCAGAAGTTTTGCTACCTTGGTGACACCCTTGGAGCTGAGGGAGGAGCTGGTGCAAGTGTAACAGCTAGGGTTAACAGTGGATGGAGTAAGTTCAGGGAGCTGATGCCATTCTTAACCAGCAGAGCTCTGCCATTACCCACCAAAGGTAGAGTCTACCAGGCATGTGTACATAGCACAATGATGTATGGCAGTGAAACTTGGCCAGTTAAAGCTGAAGATGTCAGCCACATGGAGTGGAATGACATGAGAATGATAAGATGGATGTGCAACATAGGTCTAAAGGACAGGTTCAATTCTAATGAACTCAAAAGTAGATTGGACCTGGACAGTATTGGCAGCTGTATACAGAATAGGAGGCTTCGTTGGTTTGGTCATGTGGAGAGAATAGACAAGTTTGCTTGGGCAAGTAGATGCAGAACAATCAAGGTGACAGGAACTACTGGCAGGGGAAGAGCGAAGAAAACATGGGAAGAAGTGATAAGGATGGATCTCAAACAAAAAGGTGTCAGCAGAGACCTGGTGAAGGATAGGATAACTTGGAAGTCAATTTCAAGAAAGCATCCAACACATGCTAGCATGTAAAATGGCTGTTAAACCAAATATGACGATGATGATGATGATGATGATGATGATGATGATGATGAAACAAATGTTCATTAAAGGTTTCAAAGCTGCAAGCTAACAAAAATAGAACCTCCCTACCCTTATGCAATGAAATAATGTTGATGTTGACCAATGTCTGAAATTTTTCACACTAAAGTTTTGACCCAACCATGTCTACACTTTCTCAGGATCTGGTTAAAAACATTACTCTGCNAAAAGGTGTCAGCAGAGACCTGGTGAAGGATAGGATAACTTGGAAGTCAATTTCAAGAAAGCATCCAACACATGCTAGCATGTAAAATGGCTGTTAAACCAAATATGACGATGATGATGATGATGATGATGATGATGATGATGATGAAACAAATGTTCATTAAAGGTTTCAAAGCTGCAAGCTAACAAAAATAGAACCTCCCTACCCTTATGCAATGAAATAATGTTGATGTTGACCAATGTCTGAAATTTTTCACACTAAAGTTTTGACCCAACCATGTCTACACTTTCTCAGGATCTGGTTAAAAACATTACTCTGCCAAAGGGCATAAAAATAAAGTATTTCAAAGGTACCAAATTTTTTAACTACTTTATAAGTCAAGAGAACCAAACTGAGCAGCAGGAAAGTGCCAAAAGTGAAAGACAGTGAAAATGCATTAACAGATTAAAGAGCAACAAACTTAGTAACAAAGAGTTTCATGTTTTAAATGGTCAAGCAGAATATACAGTGCAGTACTTTTTTACTGAAACAAGCCCAATGTTTCCAGATGTCTGCAGCAGTGAAGAATAACTTCTCCATAAGTTTCCCTAATAATCTTGAAAATTCTGAACTTTATGGACTCGGAGGAAGCCATAGATGTAAGAGTCTATAAAAATATGACAGCAGGTTTTAGTTCAGTTCCTAAGGGCCTGGTCCTCCAAAACAAGGCCAAAAACTGACTGTCTGGTAAAATAACTCAAGTTCACTTAAGACCATGCCAGTTTCACCATAGAAACATGTGTAAATTTTCAGCACCCAGTGAAACCATTCAATATTCTGGGACTATCAAATACTTTGACTATAGTAGTAATTTAGTTCACATATCAGATATTGTGTCAACTACCAAACCCAATTAAGCAACTCATTAATAACTCAGCTACTGTTGAACCATTGACCAGTAATATTGGCCTTGTTAAGGAACTTGAACAATCTCTTCTTCAGAGATATACATGTGATAAGAAGGCCACAAAAAAGGTAGTGGATTAAAGCATAAATATTTTAATTATACTAAACTTTGATTTGTAAAATTCTTTTTGGAATTCTTTTTAATTCTAAAACTTTACAAACAAACTTGTATGTGGTATATTGCTTTCTGAAATGGATGTAAAAAAATATATAGTTTGAATTGAACCAGTGTTTACTTACCTGTCACAAATCACAAATCTACATTTCCACACTTTAGTAGATAAAAGAACTAAATCTGTAACAATGCCATGAAAACTGTAATTCTCTATCCTAAATGCACTGTTCATAAATGGTCTTTTACCTTTATCATCTAGTATAATATGATAAAGGTTAATGAGACATTTTAGTAAAGACAAGTATTAAAGCTATAACAGATAGGAATAGTACAAAGAGTTAAATGTAGAACTAGTAATAAATAAAACAGTATTCTTGTGGATTTTGCTAGACTTTTTCTACTGCTGAAATCTGTGAAACAGCTGGTTGAGAATCAGTAATGACTGTCTCATGGAGCAGACATCCTTACACAGAAAAATCAAATGTAAAGTCAATTTTTTGCAAGTAGCTTTTTCTGACCTCAGAATTATTTAATCCAGGTACCAATGCCCCTAGGAATTTTTTTGCTAGGTGAATCTTTTGGAAACAAGTGTTTGCAAAGCCAGAATTTTAGGATGTGAAGTTTATCGTGAGGCATATTCAATTTCATAATCTTGATTGGATCTTCAGGAATTTCATATCCACAATCCTTGTCAAGTGACTGCAAGCCATAGGAGCCTGTGCATTTGGCATGATCCAAATCTTAAGGTCTTCTATTATTGATTTAAAATGTAATTGGTCAATAATTTGAAAATGTTATGATGCAGAAATGTATGGATGAGGGTTTGTCTTTGAGACATCAAAAATACTTGAGTCTATGGAGAAGAAAAGTGGTGACCTCTTTTAAATTCTTATTTTAGAAATAATTTCTTTGTGAGGATAGTTCTGTTATCATAATTGGTTAAGTAGCTTGCTATCAGGAGCCATAGGCAAGACACTGGTATGAATCTGGCCTAAGATATGTTCAGCCCCTGTGTTCTTTAAAAGTTTTATTCGTAAGTGTGTTAACAAATGTAAATTGGGTGTGTCAGCCATTCTAAAGATATGCAAGAGCATTGTTTGGGCATATTTAAGGCATTATATTTTTATGCACATAGCATATGTATATGTACTCTATTAAATAGTAACTAATAGAACATTATTTCAATCAACATTAATAGTACTTTCAGTTTATATTGGTTTTCATGTTTTGGCTAATGGGAGAAAAATCATTTTGCAAATGGATCGAGAAAAAAAACAACCAGCCTGTAGAACTAAATTCAGTGCCATAAACCTTCTTTTTTCAATCCAAGTTCAGTTCCACTTTTATATCCTCCATCCATATATTTTTTAATTTAAGAGATTAATACAACAGTTTTGAGTAATATTGCTTTGGCTCTGGAGTTTATATTAATTTTTTAGTTACCAGGATATATTATAGGTTATTCACTTGGTGAAGTTTCACCACACAAATAAAATGCTGTTTTACTTTCTTAGGAGTTAATCCATGGAGCACCAATCAAGAGACCTATTGCTACTACAGCATATGTATCAGCTTATTATGTTGAAATTAATGTGGATGGCACACAAAGAAGTCTTCACTTCAAAAGAAAGTAAGGATAAAAAAGAATTGCTTCAGCTTTTATGGTTTGAAAAAAACATGACTTCATTTCTAGACTCTTACCCAAAGCCTTTTGATGTGGTCAGTGATATTTAAGTCACTTAGAGAAATGAGTTTTAAATGTTTTTGCACATCTTAAGTCATGACACTGGGCTGGTACTGTATCTGTTTTATCAATACTGGAAGATTTTTTCTTTTCCCTGATTGGCTTTGTGGTCTCAGAAAACATTGTTGAAGTTCTGTGTCAGTATAGTTTAGATTATAAGTTATGTTTGTAGCTACATTGCCCTTTTATTTGTAAAGGATTTTCCAGAAAGATTACCTTATATCCTTGATGCCATTGCCATCCTTAGGGATATTTCCACTTTGGGCTTTTAATGCTTCTTTCAGTTGCTTATGCCTCTTTGTCAAATTTTTGACTCCTTGATATAAATCATAGTGGAGTTCATAACAGCTTTTGATTCAGTTAATTCACACATTACTTATTGATAAATTTTATTTAATTTTTTGTTGCCAGGTTTTGAACTTTTGCATTCTGTTGTGGTTTTTTGAAATATTCTAGTTCAGATGAACTGACTTAAATTTACTGACCTTAATTTTACACCATGTTTAAGCTACTTTCAAAGTTTTTGGAGAAACTTAGTCATTTTTTGTTTTTATTCTTTTTACTTTTGGTTTTTCATTTGGTGTTTATTCTTCTTTGCTCTTTAATATGCCTAGGAATCTGTTCAATATCACAATTTGTAATCTTGTCAATGATATAGTTTCAGGGCTGGAAGTGATATTTACTTTTATCCCAATATAAGTTCGAAATCTTTGTTATCAAAGTTTTGGACACCACTTTGCCTTTCTGTATTTTAGCTGTATGGTCAGTTTGCACATTTAACCATATGTTGAGATCCAGGTATAAAGCCTTAGGGTGGTGTATAAAAAGAGAGTTAATTATCAATGACTATTTGATTTTCAGAATTTAAACTGAGATTGAGCTGTACCCTTTAAATGAGGCTTTCATTTGTTTTAGAAGGGTAACTGCCACATCATGACTATATCTATTGTATTTTCTTGAGTTCAGTTTTCTTGCATTTGTTTCAAAACCTGCACCATCATTCCAGCTCGTAGTCTGTAACTTACCAGTTTCTTCCTTCCTCATATTCCATGTTTTCATTTTGAATTATTTTTTTTCTGTTTAGATTTTGTTGTTAGTTGGGTTTACTGGCTTTATGATTGTCCATTTTTTTAAAAGCCAGCTGGTCATTTACTTGACAATGGGCCCTTTAGTGACCCTTATGATAAATGAGACAGTATGAAAAAAATGCCCCAATGTGAATCTGTTGTAAAAGATGTAGTCAGGAGCAATTTTGAGTAGAGCAGAGCCTGAGGTTCTTTCCCTATTTATACAGTTTTTGCATATTTAGAAAGTAGTCAATGCCGTTTACAGAGACTGTGTGTTGCTAGACATTGTCTGTTTCCACTGTGCTGAAGAGTGGCTTTCACAAAATCCAAATACCATCCTGCAGCAGCTTGAGCATAACCTGGTTACAGGGATCTGGTACTGTTCTTGCATAAAGAAACCATAGAGTCTGACTTCATATCATACCCAGGACAGCATTTATAGATGTTCATCCAATAACCTTCAAAATGAAATCGTGAAGTTTTTTGGGTAAAAAGTTGCCATCTAAATAATTTAAACTCTTTTAAAGAATGGACTTTGAAAAGAACTTAGCTATTCATTGGCCATTCCCTATCTGTAAGTTTACATAAGTATTTATTGAAATTACTCAAATATTGTTATACCTCAGTAAGAATAGAAACATGAAGAAGACCTATGTCACTCATTTCTAGGACACCGCAAACTCTTTATTTCAAACTTAAGCGTCTAGATCGTCACCCTATTTAGACACAGATTGTTGAAAATTTACTGTTATTATATATTACAGTCAATAACAAAACTTTTTGAAGAAAGTAACATTTATCTTAATTGAATCCCAGTAACAAATTTTAAACCAAAATTCTAATTGCTTTTGAACTAAAGTCAAATTTTGATTTCCTTTGGCAGAATTGCAAACAAGATTTCATTTGCCTCCAAGCCACAATTATAATTTCAGTGTTGTCTCAATTTTCAATTTTCTGTTACTATTCTTCAAATAACTTTTATACTTGGATTAAAATCTTGAAATTAAGAAACCCCACTTTTATTACTAATGCTAGACACTTTTTAATGACGGATTTTTTTGTCTGAAGATGTTTTAAGCTGTGTTGATATGTGTATTGTGATTTTGTTTTTCCCTTGTATGATAGGATCATTGGTAGTGGAACAGAATACTACATTGACAGTAAAACTGTAAGTCCTAAAGATTACCAGCAAAAATTGGAGAGCATTGGAATTCTGATCAAGGCTAAGAACTTTCTTGTTTTTCAGGTAGGTTGAGCATCTAATATATATATATATATATAGTAAAATAATGCAAGTGGATCAACCCAATTTATATTCATAGTGCTCAATATATCAGACAATGTAGAATTGGTATAGTAGTTAAAGACTATATTATGTACTTACCATGGGCTTATTGTTATCATGCCAATACCCAGCTACAAGTTTCCTGAGGATTGTTGCACTGTACTACATTGTCTTTAATTTTATATAGGCATTCATATATCTCTGGATATATTGGTAGATAGATAGATAGATAGATAGATAGATAGATAGATAGATAGATAGATGGATAAATAGATGGATAGAGCGATGGAGCAATGGAGAGGTAGATATAGGGTAAGTGGTGTGTGTACTACAAATACATCACTTTATTTATTCACCCATCCATTATTTCATTATTTCTTGTTTATAATGTAATTAAAATATGTCTAAGTACACCAGTTGGAGCATCATATTTATGCAGTTATAATAAATAATTTTCAATCATTTTGAAATAGTTTCAATTAGGTTGTTGTTGGTTTTAGTGGGGGGTTTTTTTTTGGGGGGGGCTACTTTTTGTTTTAGTCAAAATATGTTTAAGTGCTTTTAACACCATGCTTTCAATTTTGTGTTACAAATCAATATTGTCACTACTGTATGAACTTTGATGTCCCAATAGTACAAAGTAGAGGTGCTAATTATAGGAAGTTCTTCAGTACCCTTGTACTGAGTAGGATTGTTGAGACACATGTTTTAATAAACAGAGCATGTTGTTATCAGGATAATAGTAGTTTCTGGTTCTGGCAAGCTAGTATTCATTTGTAGTTTAAGCACAGCAATAAGCAGTGCATATGCAAAGCTTTTACGTTCAAGGAGTTAACTTTGCTAGACGTGGTTGACTCATTCTAAGTTGAGAATGAAGTTTAACCACCAAAAGCTTGCCAACCTTCAACCAGCTTTGCATTGCCAGGTGCTGACCAAAAATGGTGTCAGTTATTTAAATAATAGGACAGCTTTTACAACTTTTGATCAATCTTATCTCAGACGTCCTTTGCATAACACTACACAACATTATTGCCACTACAGAAACATTTTCAGGACATGTTTTGTCGCTCAGTGGCATTTATGACTAATTTGCTGACATCAAATATGTTTTAAATAGCAGAATTTTAAAATATTTCCGTTGTTTGGAAAGTACTGGCCTTGGATTTTTCCCAGGGTGCTATTCTTGTAACAGTAAATTTCTCACTGACTGCTATTTGCAGGGTGCCATTGAATCCATAGCCATGAAGACTCCTAAAGAGAGGACAGAAATGTTTGAAAAGATTAGTGGGTATGTGGGTCTTAATTTGATAAAATTTTAATTTTCTGAATTAAAATGTTTATTTGCTCTGAAGAGCACATATGATCCAACATAGTATTAATATTTGAGTTCTTGAAAAGGTTTTTTCTTTCTGTCTAATAAGGTTGCACTGGCCTTGATTCGATACTTGGCAATTACAGTTTAAACTTGGATTGAATTAAGTTCTTAATAATATTGCGTGGTTATGACTGTTTATTGGCACTGCACTTAGCTGTGATGCCCAGAAACTCTACTGAGTGTAGGGTGAATTCACTTCTTTGTCATTCCTTCTTTCCGTGAACTCCCTTTGAACATTAGAAGTGAAAATAATTTTAATGAATTTAAAGAGAAAATCTCCTGTAATTAAGAATTATTATTTATTTTTATTTATTGATTGATTTATATTTCTCTTATCCATTTGTTACATATTGTAAATTTTAGCTTATAATTTTTATTGTCTACTAATTATAACAGGACCAACCAGACAGCAGTGTAATCTGGTACAACCAGGTTGAAATCCTGTACAAATATTACAAAAAATAAATTAAAAAATTTTATACCCCCACATGTAATTTGCCCTAATCTTCATTGTACTGTATTCCAGCCGGTTGGTCCTTGTTGTTCGTGCTATGTATCTGATTACTACATCTACGTCTACAACTCATTCTGTTACCTCAGATAATATTACTCCAACCAGTACTACTACTATTACTACTACTACTACTACTACTACTACTACTATTACTACTACTACTGCTACTACTACTGCTACTTCTACTGCTGCTGCTATTACTACTACTGCTACTACTACTATTATTATTATTATTATTATTATTATTATTATCATTATTACTGCTAGCACTACTACTACTGTTCCTGCTGCTTTTTCTGCTATTGTTACCATCACTGCTTCTGTTACCGAGCTTTTGGTCCCATCTTTCAAAGTTTTTTCCTCTTTACAATTGTTCTTTTTTAGATCTGGTGCCCTTTCAGAGGAATATGAATCCAAGAAGGTAGCAATGGGAAAAGCAGATGAAGATGCAGCATTTACTTGGCACAAAAAAAAGGTGTGATACTTTTTATCCATTGTTCTTAGGAGATCGTCCCATTCCGTAACTTAAGATGAAGTTACACTCTCAACCTCAGCATCCTCACATCTATGAGTCGTAGTTTTTTGAATTCAGACATAACTATATTCCACAAATGTGTTAAATGTTGAAATAAACTGATATGAAGAAACCTTAACAGCAAATAATGTCCTATTTTCAAAATCTCCAAAACTACCCCATGAGCACCATTACCATATATCTTGGCTTATAAAAACATCAATCTATCATAGTTTTCATTTGTCTTGAACTTCAAGTGCTTCACTTAGTAGCAGTTTGTCTCACAATGCCCTTGACGTTAAATTCAGGCATTACTAACAAAGGTAAACAGTGCATAGTTAAGATATTTGATTTAGCAAAATAGCAGTTAACTTGTGATTTGGGATGGGTGGATGTCAGTTATAAGAAGGACAATGAACCAACACGTTTAAAGCAGAATGGCAAAGTAAAGATTTAAAACAATTGTGAATGAATTTTAGTACAATATAAAACATTTAGAAAAACAGCATTTTGGAAATGCGTAAAGCATTTTCCGATATTATACAGATATTAGGTTTTGTACAAAACTAGCCTTTACTTCATATTTATACACTAAAATCAATGCGGCAAATATAGTATGGCCAGGTATTGACTTTTTCAAAACTATGCATTTACTTAAGCCTTATAAATTTGCACTTTGTTGGTCGCTTTTCCCCCGAATTCCAAAATAATTAAGGATTTATTCACATTCTTCTAGTTTATGTCTGGATGCTCACTTAACGTTTTGGTGCCTAGTAGGTACTTTGTGCTGCTGGTGCCCAGTAAGTACTTTTTGCTGATGCCATGCAATTTTGTTCATTGGTTTGTCCATTTAGGGTATAACGGCAGAAAGAAAAGAAGCAAAGGCGGAAAAGGATGAAGCAGAAAATTTTCGACGTCTCACGGAGGAACTAGTAAGCATCTTTTTGAAAATTCTTCCACGTCAATTTAGGCTTTTGGTTACTAGTATTGATCGTGGTATGTTAATGAAAATTTTTGGTCAAAAGCAAGCCTCTTATTGGCGTTCTAAAGTTATATGGCTTATTGTGAAGCAACGAATGTTGCTTCAAAATAAGCTATATAATGTTGTTGCCATTCCTTGTTTAATATCACAATTCCATTTTATTAAATCATGTTTTCGCAGCTCAACCAAAGGCCGAGAGCAAAAGACCTATGTCACACATTTCTAGGACACCGCAAACTCTTTATTTCAAACTTAAGCGTCTAGATCGTCACCCTATTTAGACACAGATTGTTGAAAATTTACTGTTGTTATATATTACAGTCAATAACAAAACTTTAAATTCAATATAATTTTTGCCAGGAAACAAATTTTTTTTTCCTTATTTATACTAAAAATTACTTCTCTATCTTTGAACACTAGAACAGCAGACCCCGTACCCCTAATATGTTTACAAATTTAGAACTTAGTCTGGCCTCCCTTACCTTCAATAAGTGCTTGGATCCGATGGAATAAAATTGCCACCGGCCTTCTGCAGTACTCCTGCAAAAGGCCCTTCGCCCAGGATTCCTTGATTAATTGTTGAAGATAATAATCAATTGATAGCTGTGTAACTAAGATTTTGCCCCACGATATGTTCCAAAGATTCTTGATAGGATTTAATTCTGAGTTATTTTCAGGCCATGCAAGCACTTTTTTGACATTGTTTTCATAAGAAATTTACTGACAACCCTTGATTTGTGGCCTGGAGCATCATACTGCTTGAATATTTCGCATTTGAATTTTCATATGTAATTCCAGTTTTTCAGTTAGCTGTTTGACATATCTGGGTAGTAGTGTTAGGTGGCAATACTCAGTCTCCAGTCCCATGGCATGACATTAAATTTTATACCATCTAAGTTGGTTAATGTTTAATTTTAGAAACACTTAATGTTACGTCATAACGCTTACCTTTAGACCTTCCGTGGCTTTTTCTGAGTAAAATTGTTGTAGATTTAACTCATCTGTAAACAATACATTGTCCCACTGATACAATCCCCAGTGTTTTTTAGGGTTGGCAAAATCTAACTGCTTCATTTTCATAACTGATGTTACTGTTTGTTTGTGAGCAGTTTACGTAAACGGCGAAAAACAGTACTAATGCTTACATCAGTTTCTGTTGACCGTAGAGCAGGTTCTGGCAGAAGGTCTTTGGTGGTAGCATGATAACTTGGCCTGTAGTGTACTCTTCTGAAAATTGTTTTGCGTAGCCACTCTCTGCTTTTTCGGTTGCACAGTTCCATCAGTCCACGCTTTCACAAAAGCATTATGCGGAGCAGTTGTAGAACACTTTATTTTTCACTTTGAATCCGTTCTATATACACTTCTTCATGTAGAGTAATAATTTATACAAGGTCACGATTTTCGACTCATTTCTCTTATGAAAAAAATGCTAAAAAACTGAAAATTACACAATCACAAATCTGGTTTCCAACGAATGATTCGGTGTATTTCTTTTAGTAAGAAAAGTGATTATGCAATTACACAATATTCTGATGAAACCAGACGAAATAATCTCAAAATACTGGGGCAAACTTTGATCTTTAACCTTTGTAAATCACTGTATATGTTACTGGTTATATCTCACAAGTTACACTAGAATTATTTGTAAATGTTTATATGCATGATGGCTAATGTGATATATAAAATATGAATATAAGGTCACCATCGGTGTTATGCTCCACCATACACATTGAGCACTTTTTGCTTTAAATGCAAAATTAAATGCAGGTTGACAATGCTTGAGTACTATTTCTAGTAGAAATAGTATTCAAAATTCTCAAGACCTGAAACGGCCTAATCCCAGAAAGAACACCAAATTACCCAACAAAAAACCCTGATTAAATCGAGCAAGAAGTTTTTCGGTTGATTTGAGATCTTCGGTCTTGCAAGATGCAACCACTCTGCTTTGCGTGGCCATTGCAGAACCGTAATGTAGTAGACATTTGAAGATCGTTTGTTCTGCATTCTTGAAATAATTTTCACACACAATCGAGTGAATGTGGAAATCAAAGCAAGTAGTCTTTATTTGTGAAAATCCTCTTTCTGCACCAGTTGATTTTAATCGTGTTTAAGATACCTTGAATGAGAGGTGCACTGTTTATATCAGGCTGTTTGTTAGCTATATGTGCTTCAACTGTTTCTTAGCACAATCACTGTCTTTTCCTACCATCCTTTTAGGGACGTTGTTGATTAATGGTTCAATTAACTTGTTGTTGTTTTTTTGTCAAAGACGCATTACCTTTATTTCTTCTATACTCACGCCAAGGTACCCCTTTAAATACAGAATCCTTACAACAACTTTTGTGAATTCATACTTTCTTGCGTCTCACACAGCTGCATTAATCTTCCTCGAAGCAGGTGATCCGCAAAGTGCGATTGTTTAATATTTAATGAAGATGGTGATGCACATTAGACGAGAATCGTAAAGATGATACTTGGGGCTAGCAACTACGGCATCACAGTTATTCTAAAATTATCAGGACTATTCGCATCAATATCCCTGTCTGTATGGATGGTAAAAACCCAGCGAATAGTGACATCGGGTGGGTGGCTTAAGTTTTATGCCCACGGTTTGTCGGTTTATAATGTAGTTATTGTGTTATTACAGTACTGGGTACATAGGTTAATAAATGTTTCTGTCTTTTGAGCAATGCGGCAAAGAAACCCTTTTACAGTTTCAGTGAAAAGGACATGTGAGATATAGTACAGTGTTTTTATTAGAAGTTTCTGTTCATTAGTGTTTTATTTACCATGACTTTGTTCTTGTTAGACTGATGCAAAGCTACAGTACCAGCTGTTTCGGTTACACCACACTGAGAAAGATATCAACAAAGCCAATCAGGAATTGAAAATACATAACAAAGAAATGGACAAAATGGTGAGTGTCTTATCTCAAAGCAATCGTTCATGATGTAACAAAGCAAATACACAGTATTGGTGTATGTAACACTTAATGACCTTCTCAGTACATTTCTTGTTCAACAAGGACTGGGGTCAATTTTTGACTTTATACTTTTGTTCAATGGATTCATTTAGAAGAAAAGAATGGTTAGTATGAGGTTAGTTTCTTTCGTCGAGAAGTACTGTTTATTTTTATTTTTTTATACATTTTTGCTCGTTTTCCCTTCTTGCACTTTAACTTCTTTTAAGCAATCTCCAAGGTTGTCCTTTAAGCTACTCGTAAAGTATTTAAACCAGTATCCTTGACCACATCGGGTCCAAGCGCTTTCCAATTCGGCAAACTTAGCAAGAATTTTATAATATTTTATTTAGTAATTTCAATCCTTCCCAGTTTTTCCTGCCTTTCCATTTCCCTTTTAAAATCTTGTACCCAATCTGTTTCTGTTTCTTGGTATGTTCCATCTTCTTGCTCCAGATTAAAGACCAGAAGTCCCTTCCGTTCTCCGAGTGAGGTGCTTGGGACTCCTTTTGTTTTTCACCACAGTTGACATTGAGATAAAATTTTCATCTTCTATTATTCCCAAATACTTGTAAGCTTCTACTGGCTTTAACTCTTTAATGATGGCCTTATGATTAATCCTTATGTTGGACGTTTTTAAGAGCTTACCTGGGATGAATGTAGCTTTTGCGCATTTCTCCAAGCCAGACTTCATACGTATATCATCACTAAATTGCAAGACAATAGAGACTAGGCCCGCAAGTTGTGAATCATTGTTACCAAATAACTTTAAATCGTCCATGTACAATAAATGGTTGATAATTTTGTCAAACACCTAGTAATCGCATTTTGTAATATTCAGTAGCTTGCTAAGGGAAGCAAAGCAATACAGAATAGAATGGGTGATAGAGAATCACCCTAAAATATACCACAGTTTATGTTGATATCCCCCCATTAATATTATCATTTTCAGGAGTAAATCAATGTTGATTTCCCTAGTTTGGCTGGAGCTAAGTTACGCCATTTGCAAGCCAAGGTGGGATATGTTGTGAATTAAGAATTACATGGTTTAAGAGAGAAGTGAGAGTATAATGAGATGAAAGAAATGCATTAAGCCAGAAAGCACTTCCATTTACTGGATATACGCAAGGCGAGTTGAAAGTCCGCAAGAGATACTTCGTCCCACTGCTGCTCCTGTATGCCCTTGGGAAATTACAAGGTTTTGGATCCGACCAGATGTTCTCACAGAACTGTTGAAACTAAGGAATTAAAGGACGTTAGAGGATTTGACGACAAGATTTTATTTAAGTCAAGGCTAATGGTTGCGAAGGAGGGGGGATAAGAATGTGAAAAACATGACCTAAAGTGGAGGGAATAAGATTAAACGATTTAAGAATGAAAAAAATAAGGGAATAAGATTCAAAAACATAAAAGTCGAAGAATGTTTAAAAAATTCAAGGGAATAAGACTAAAAAATATTAGAATGCAAATTAGTCAAAAAATTTAATGGATGAGACTAATAGCTATCTGGAAAAAGGAGAGGGATATGTATGAAAAATTGTAACATGAGATAACTTTATATACACATGTAATTTGTAAACGTGTTCTCTAAAAATGTTAAAATAAGCAATTTGTAAAAATTTTGTACAGAGTAACCATTGCTTTAAATTACTCAATCATTAGTTGCAATCCTAAAGCAGTCCTTGGAAATCCTGCATGTCTTTTTTCTTCCGCATTTTACTACTATGATCGAACGCTTCTGAATTTCGTTTTCTACAGGTAGCTTCTGCTAATAGTTGCTAATCTGTCGACCATTTTAAGCTTTTATTACAGTGTCAGGTTGAAGTCCGGCTTCACAGTGCAATTGTATGTGGTGGAAGGTAGAACCATTCCACGGAAAATCCTGATGTTGAAGTGCTGGTCAAGATAATTCGCAAGTTAATGCAGTAGAGATAGTTTAGGAGTTGTATTTTTGTACAAAGTTCATAGAAGAGTGTAATTTTTAAAGCTAGATATTTGAAAGTTTACTTTGTTTGTATTTCGGTACCCTCATAGTGAAATGTAAGGTTTTTTCCACATTATGCAAGTCGTTTTGCAGTACCAAAGAGCATCACCTTGGCCTTACACATTTTCATGTTAATTACCAACTGGTTTCTTAAAAGTAGGATGATATCAGATTCAGGTCGCCATTCATGTGATGTTCTATTGTATCCATGCTTTTTCCACAGACATACACTACAGTGTCACCATCAAAATTCAAAGTTTTTTGAATATTGCAAACATTTCTTGAAGTCGGTTAAGTATATCAGGAACAGCAAAGGCCTAAAATTAGGCTACGAGGAACGCCACAGCCGATATTTATTGATTCTAATGCACATTTCGCGATTCCGTAATACAGTTTTCTATTAAAAAGGTAATCAAAAAACCACATGTTAGGAGACCCTTGCCGAGATGCCGAGACTCTTGAGCTTTTCCACAAGAACAGAACGACTTTTGATAAGTCAACATAAAAGACCCCAAGTACCTTTGCCTGCGACTTTTCGGATATTATCCGTAGTAGAACAATCGCTAACCCGGTTGACGTTTGTCAACAGTAGCCAAATTGGTATTTTTGAACAAGCAGTCAGGTCGGAACTTCGACGGAACTTGTTGCTGTCGTCGGTAGTTCCTCTCCTATGATTAGGTAACTTTTACGGCTTTCCAACCAGCAGGAAGCAGTCCAGTTGATGACGATAGATTCAGTAGGTAAGCCAATGTACGTAAAAGAGAATAAGCCACGACTTGGAGTATACCCGGTGGAAATTTGTCCCGTGCCGCTGCTTTTTTGCTTTTGTGATTTCAATTTTTTTTCTTTGAAGACCCTGCCAACATAGCTGAAGTTAAAGGAATTTACTGGTGCATCTAGTTTGGGTGGTCCTTCCCAAATGAAATCACCGAGTTTGAAGGCTTTGGTCTTTAATAATTGTGCATTGTTTGTGAAAAATCTGCATAATGAATTCACTGCTTGAAAGTTTTTATTAATATCAATACTGGCGGAAATATTTCTATGATTTATTTCCAGATTATTTGGGTTTCAACTATTTTCGGCTAGTAGCTCGTTGTGGTATTTTTGCTTAGCATGCCAAACTTCATTGTTACATAAGTTTCTATACCTTTTTTAGTTCGACCAGTCGCACTCCTTTTTTGTTTTCTGACTGTTTTGAGTATCTTGTCTCTTGTATTCATTAAGGTTTTTAACTCGTATGATAACCAGGGACATCTTCGACCTGTAACACGATTTTTAACAAACTGTAGGTGCCGATCAATAATAGAGGAAAGTGCTTGCTTCATAAAGCGCCGTACAAAGTTTACACTTGTTATTGCATAAATTGGTCACTTATAGTAGGGTAGACATATTTGCTTTGCAGGTTCATTTTCTTCTTTATGATTGGCCCTGCTAGTTTTTCGTGATGCTCTCTGGACAGGCTTTGTATGATATCCATTGCATAAGAGAACCTTTCGATGGTATCTTGCTTTGTAAGGTCGCATGGGTTTGAAATGATGCTCCTTGCCCTTCCAAACAGAATGGTCATGATACTATGACGAGATGAAACTGGGTGGTGTGATGCGTTATTAAGGTGCTGGTCGGTGTGAGTTGATTTCCTGTATATAATAAGAGGAAATGGTGCAATCTGCTTGCCTCTTCACAAGGACATCAAGGAGCAAGTGCCTTTCTGTCTTTCTCCATGGTGAACACAATGTTTGAGTGAAAACTGTTGATGTGCTCAAAGATTCCTTGTAGATAATCTTCTTTAATATTGCGAAAACATCGTCAACGTATCTTTCCGAGACTATTGGCCCGTAGTCTGCTGTTTTTAATGCTGTGGCTTGAAACGCTTGCATGAGTATATCAGCGATCACAGACGATGTTGGAGCAGCTCAGTACATTTGACAAAGGTTTGCACAAGTTTAGTAGTTATTGAACGGAAATCACATTCACCGACTACTACAAAGTGATGTGAATTTTCCGCATTTGTTATTTAATATCAAGATTAAGAGACAATAGAGACCGAATTGGTCGTATTATTTCTTCTCGAAATCACCAGATATCGACAGTTTTTTATATTCATAAGGATAAGTCAAGCAGTAGATTTAAATTATAAATAGTTAACAAAAAATTACAGTTGGAATGCAGAGTTTTATTTTATTTCCTAAGCGTATACAAATGCACATTGGCAAGATCTGAAGCGCTAGAACGCAAAATCCTGTTTAATTTGTTCGTTAGATGGAATTAGTTTGAGGTTTTGTTTTTTTGTTTTGTTGTTTTTTGTTTTTTCCTGTTGGTGGTGTTTTTCTTCATCGCTCTACTAGGCAGTAATACTTCCAGACTGGTTTAGGGTTTTCCCGTGACTCTTGATTGGTCACCACATTTTCCGTTTTCCTTCTTTTATTTGTACTACCATCACTTTTTCCAGTAACCCCATACCTATTGGTACATTTGCTATTGGTGGGGAGAATATTTCCTTTACATCTTAATCGTCCTCTTTGTACCTTTCCCACAACTCCTCGCCCGTCTTTGAAATCAACACTTTTTTTGCCACATTAACTTTTCTATGTTCTTTTCAATCCAATGTCTTTTATCTTTATTGATTTATTGGCTTCGTGTCCAGAGTAGTATATCACCTCCAGAATATGGGCGCTGTGCGCTAAACTTATTTTAGTGTGAAAAATGTGCAGTTTTCAAAGACACACAATTTTTTTGTTTTTGAAGTAGGCGTTATGTTTGTCGAAGAGAGTGCCGAGGTATCATGTCGACGTTGGTTTTAAACGGAAAATAAAAAATTAATCACATGCTTTATTGTTTAGCCAACGATGAATACTAGGCACCCTTCCTAGCCCTGTGTTTTCGAGTTAGATAGAAAATAAGTTTCATTTTCTCCGCCGTTTTTGTAGTGCGGGGTTTGACAAGTTGTACTTAAAAGCCGGTTTTGAAACATACTTAAACGTTCCCAATACTTTCGTTACATTGCTGTCGTCATTATGTAAGTTATATTTTTTCGAATTATGATGCTCTCAAGATCATAAGGAAAACCATAAGTAGTTTTTATGTAAGACTCCAATGCAATAGTAAAATACAGTTTTTATAAACATCAATCGATATTCTTATTTGTTTAGTTGTCAAGAAAAAATACTATAGAACAACAGCTCAAAGACAAGAAACAAGACAGTGGAAAAACCGCTCGTGAGTTGGCACTTTTTGAAAAGCAGATCACGGATATGGTATGGGACAATTTGTATTTGCATACAATGTCTTTTTTATCTGGTTTTCATTATTTCTTTTTGTTTAGGATATTTTTACTACAAGGTATATTGCTAGCATATTTACTTGTTGATGTTTTTGGTAGTCGAAATTTTTCATTAGCCACTGTTTTTTTCTACAGCAAAATTGTTAACTTTGTGCCGTTTTTTAGCCTGCAAAGTTTTGAACTTTTTATTATTGCAAAATTGTTGCGTTACATTTTTATGACCATAAAATAAGCCGTGGGATATTTAGGTTGATCCCAAATATAAATACTATTAGTATTGTACTTGATATCGTCTCGTTTCAGATTTTAATTTTTTTTTTCGTTTTCATTACGGTTGTAGTAATTGAATACTGAGCAATGTTTTACTTCAGTTTTACTTAACGATACTTCACAAATTTAGACAATATTTTCACCCGGATAGCAGGGAAAATACTGGACTAGTTAAGAGAACTCTGAGTTAAACAGGGTGGAAGTTGTCATTATTTATGTTGTGTTGTCAAGTCTTATGGACAGATGTATATTTTTTAACCGTTGATTTCAAACCAACCACCATCACCACCACCACCACCACCACCCAAAAAAAAAGAATCACAGGTGTCATGGGTTTTTCCAGTCTTTACATTTTTTATTAAAATTATCAAAAGCTATACGAGATAATTTTTGAATTTGAAACTTATTCTAAATTTTTAATGATTTGATGGGACAATATTTTATGGATATGATAGGGTATGATAGTAAAACTGAAATTTCTTATCCCCAATGTGATATTGTACTGTTTTGTGTTGGGGGAAATTTTGGAAAAATTTGATTAATTTTTTTTTAATTTTCTGTGCAAAATTTTAAAACTTTGTTGTTGTCGTCCTTCTTTTGTTCATTGACCTCATCATGCAATTTAGTACCTCATTTCTTACTACGGATGTGAAGGCGCATTTTCAGATTATGTTATTTGTTTTGTTTTTTGCATACATTTTAATGCATTCCCATGATACAGAAGCACATTATTTATTTTCATGCCATTTGGGTTTTTTGTTGTAGCACAAATCTGGATTGACCATACATTTTCCGACCTTTGGTTTAATTTTTTAATTTTACAACATTTTGCAACAGTTCATTCAAACCCTATTTGATTTTTGCAGGAGTCCGAATTGAACAAAAAGCGGCCAATGTACATAAAGGCAAAGGAGAAAACGACTCATATGCAGAAGAAGTTGGAAGGAGAGATGTAATTAACTTTAACACAAGATAATGTCCTATGATAAAAGACGAATGTGAAAAGCAGTTTTATTAACTGTTGTAAACATTGTAGATTAGCTTTAAGTAAACTTAATTTCCGTCAGATTTTCTAGATTTTTTCGGAGTTTACAAAATTATTGTTTTGCCTTATTTCATAGTTTTACGTGATTTTCATATTTACACTTTTGAGTTAGCTGAAAACTTAAGGAAATAATATGCAATATTTAGTGTTATTATGCGAAAATTATTGAGTAAAATCTATTTAATTGTAAGGTGAACTTAATTTTGGGGGTAAAGTTTTGTGTGACATGCTTATTAAAGTGCACAGTTTATTGTATGATCCCCCCCCCCCCGAAAAAAACCCTTGAAACTGTAAACTGGTTCATCAGGCTTTTCTAAAAGCATTCCTGCAAAAATTTTTCGTCTTTCAATTTTCCGAAAATGAAAACTCTTTCTGTGCACCACGTAAATGTTCTGTGATGAAATAACGACAAGTCGTTACTAAAAATTATACAATCCTGTATACAGTGTATGTAAATATAGAAGTAATACTTACGTAGGAATTGATCTTAATTAAGCATAATTAATAGCTTAACATATAAAACCAAATATTTAAAGTTTTCGTTTTCTTCAAACGATAATTACGACTTCATTCCCATGAAATCAAAATGAAGAGTAGGCCATTGACACTCTCTTTCCGCTATACATTGCTTGATACCTTTTACTTCAGCCATTCCTTCATATCTCTGAACAAAGTGTTTCTGAAAGTGATCAAATCTGTTATGAGGAAGCATTTCCACTTTTTAAAGAATCCTAACCAAAGACCAAAAGCTACATCTATTTCACAAATACCATAAGGAAAGGTGGCGAATTTGTTACTCATAATTTTGTTGATAAAATTGCCAACGTGACAGGCAGTATACTCTTTTCCGCACCATGTTTTCAGTATTTTGAAAACTTGTTTTTGATGCTTCGTATCCAAAAGAATTTTCAAAATCACTGAGCGAAAATAAACCCAAAAATCTTGTATGGCTACGGTAATCCTCTTGATTGGTGTGTGCTCTTCTCTTGTGGTTTCTCATAGCTTTTTCTGTGTACCAGGCTTCCAGAATAACCCTAAAAAACAATTGGTCTCCTCAAACCGACTGCTGACAGGCCATGGCAGAACATCAGCCAATTTGTACAAATGGCGACTAAAAGACACTGGAAAATGACCCCACTGCAGTGGAAACCAGGAAACTGCAAAACACATCGTCCTCCAGTGCCCAACAACCAGACTGAAGGAAAGTTTTGACACCGTCCTCAACTGTGATGAGGAATTCGGAAACTGGCTGAGGAAACAAAATGTTAAGATGTAGCCATACTCTACTACTTTAACCTTTTCTGTCTCATTTTGTACCAACGTTATAAGCTAAGTGAGTTAATAAAAACATAAGCGCCAAGGTCCAGCTACTTTGCATTGGGGTGCTACCATTTAAGATGTATCCATAACTTTGAAGTTAAACCACTTCTAGGCATAATCCATATTTGACCTTGTTCTTTTAAGTATTATTTGATCGATCCGAACTTAAAGACATAACGAAGTAACATAATTGAAACGAGAAAACTGTAAATGTACTTTTATCGAATGTCATCCACAACCCAGGTTGTTTTTTGTGTAACTAATAACAGCTTGTTTTGACGGCCTTTCATTATCTCTATTAAGAATTACGGATGAACCGAATGTTTTTTGCATGGTTAATTATTATTATAGAATATAGATAGGTCATGCAACATCGAACATTCCAAACTACGACAGATAACGATATCAATCAATCAAAGATAAATCAATTTGATACAGGTCGTTGAAAGATTATCCTGAATGCAATGCACCTTTTGCTTTTTTCTTCATCGTGACCTTTTAAAATTATTCATTGCAAATACTAAGCCAAAGAAACAAAACTATGCTAATGATAGGTATGACCAATATCTACCAATTGATCGTTAGAAGGTATTGAAAGTATAACTTGCAGTTTCTGCCTACAGGTAATACCCAGGTCTTAAGTGTACCTCTGAGCAGTGCGTGTGTACTTTGGCAATGACCGGTGTTAATTTTGGTCCTCAGGAGTTAAAATTTGCTTTCACAGTCCGGTTTAATCACCGTTTTGTATTTTTCATTTGGCTTTATTTCGTTTGCAACTCCTTAACTTAAAAAAAACGGGTTTGACTTTTAGCTTTTAACGTATCCGAAAAGGAAACGTCAAGATAAAAAATCGATGAAAATTTTTATTGAGAACGTCGTTATTGAGAAAATCTACCTTTTAAGCCAATGTGTAGTTTCCAGTAAAACTTATTTGCAACAGTTAATTTTACTGTGACCACAAGTACCATATTTTTATTGTTAATTTCGACTTAAACTTAATATTTTTACCAAATTACCAAATATTTTGTTTCCCTGAAAGTATTTTCTAATTTGTTGTCAAGTCAAACTTTTTTCTAGTTTTATATTACTTAACTTTTAATTATATTTTTTTCTTAATAAACGATAAATGTTTGAAATAAATCCCAATCCACCGATGATTATAAGAGCGACTTAAAGCAGTTATGTTGCTAATGTCAAATATTGGTAAGACACAGAGGTATTATTTCGCCAGTGCACCCTATTTTATCTTGCCCATTTAAGATAGCTGCTTAACACGCTAAGATGATCATGTAAAAATACATTTTTGGTTCTAACGATTGCCTAACCCAACTCTGTTTTATTGCGTAAAGTTAAGTCTTAAAACTGATGTCTATTTCTCCGATAGGAAGAATTTGAAGAAGGCCAAGGATTCCCAGACGAGACAAACAAAAGAGGTATGAATATGTTATTCTCTATTTTGTAATGTGTACCATGTTTGAGGTATGTTGTATCCATTTTTAACCTTACATGCATGGTCAGTTATCCATTGTATACATAGAGCGATTACAGAGAACCTTTTAGCAGGAGGGGGGCTCGTCAACTTTCAAATGCATATATTAATGCCATGAGCAATTTTGAAATATATTTAAAGGAGGTTTTATTTTTCCTATATTAATGCGTCTTATTTATTTTGTTTAGTGGGAGATCAATTTTCAGTGACGTTCAGTACAGATTACTGTTTTCATCCCTTCTCTTTGGACAGATTCAAGAGTTAAAGAACGAATTGGAGGAAGTGGAAAGAATGTCACAGGAATACGATGAGCAAGTTCAAGAGGAAAGCCAGGGCCAAAGTTTGGAGTTAATGGGATCACAAGTGAGTCTTGCGCTGTTAATAATTGCTTTATTTAATGTTGAGCAAAAATTGTTGAAGAGAAATTAAATTTTATGGTTTTAGATAAAGTCCAATCTTTTTGGCGAAGAGAATGAAAATAACCTAGAGGTGATACGCTTGCTAGTTGTAAACTTAGTACAGATGAAGCACACCTGTTGGACGTTGGAAAAGAAAAATTTAAGAAACTGTGAGTAATGTAAAGTAATTGACTCCAGTCAGATTAAAACTCACGCTGCGCTTGGATTTGGAACACCTGTTGAATATGATCATAAATTTCAATTTTGTTATTGTTGTTGTTAAACTCTACAGTACCCAGAACTATTTAATACATTTTTTTAGATTTAATACCATGTTGTTTCGTATGTCCTCTAGTTTTGCCCATTTTGTCAAGCTATGAGCAAGTAGAAGAAGGTGCTTTTATGTATCAATCTTATCGTTAAACTACTAAGAATTTTTGGGTTGGTAAGGAAGTAAATAGAATTGGGTTTTGAATTCAAAACTAGTAACCACTAAAGGTATAAACTCGAATTTTCCTGTTATTTATGGGACATATTGACCTTGTACCTTATATTTTTTACTGACCAGGTGAAAGAATATAATAATTTGAAAGAAGAAGCAAGAAAACGAGCAGCGGCTTTACAATCACAGCTCAATAAGGTTTGCTTTGAATGTTTCTGGAGTCATAACCTATTTCCTTGTGACAGCGTCAAATTGATTGTTGTGTATTTGCATAAAATACAGGTGTAGATTTTTACTTAAATGCATTTTAGCGAAAGGATGAAAGAGACTAAATGATTGTACTTTCATATTTTTAGTGAAGGATTTTACTCTACATATCATTGTGAATGATGAGGTTTTCTTTAATGTTAAAATCCAGAGTGCTGATGTTAAAAACCATTGTATCTCCACAGGCAAAAATTAAGCCTGGCATAGCTCGAAGTGGGTACTACGATTGTGATATAGAGCAAGACGTTCCTGTCTATTTATGTGGGGAACTGCTGTTAAAACGAAGCTTTTAAGTATATCGTAATGAATACAACAATTTTTCTGTTAGTTAGAATATTCAGGTGAGAAACACAAAGAAGTTGGAATAACAGATACGGATTCGGAAGCGCACCTGGCTCAACGTTTACATGTTCGTTGAAGAAAAGTAAAAGAATCAACCAACTTTAAACATAAATCATTGCATGGTCTACATCGGGCACGAAACCGCAACTGAGTGAATTTTGTGTTTTTACGAAAGGGTGGGTAGGGGAAGAGCAGTTAATGATTCCAATTGTTGTTAGAAGTAAAAAATGTTTTGTTGACAGATAATTGCCCTGTTGACCCACAAGGATTAAAAACGTCAACGTCAAAATCACCCTTTTGGCATTGAACTCCATATTGTCATCTTGCAATCCAGTGGGTCTGACCAGTTCACTTGTTGCAGATAGGCTCTTTAGTTGAACATTCGTTATGTGAAACAATATTTTTAGCTCCCTGAGCCTTTAAGTGTTTAATACCGTTGACGGATCCTGGTAGAAGGTACAGGGATCAGAAAAGGGAATATGGGGGAAAATACGCCCGGCGAATATTTCTCTAGGTAACAAGGATAAAAAGGGCACCAGACACATAAGAGGTTACTGTGTGTCTTGGTTGACTACCCAATCAAAGTTGGAATACCGGATCCAAGGTATTGTTTAAGAGTGATTGGTTTGAAGGCATTTTCCTATTGTTTCCTGTTTGAAAGTTAATCATTTTCAACACCAACACTGCTAGTATAGCAGACATTTCTGTCAACCATGGTTTGCATTTTTTTTTTATATTAAGGTAAACAGAGAGCAAAAGTCGGATGCACAGGCACTGAGTCAAACCAGACAAAAAAAGGTGGATCTCCTTTCACGGAAGGAGCAATTGGAACAACTGAAGGCGGAAACACTAACTAGACTCGAAAAATTGGAAGACTACATCAAGTATGTTATTAACCTCTGTAGTAAGGACTTTATGATTATGTGAAATGATTAAAAAATACAGCAGTTATTCCACCAAACTTATGTATATTATTGTATTTATATAATATATTTTTATATTATATATGATATTCTTTTGTATAATGCTCAAAGCATAGATGAAGAACGTGGAATATAATAAAATAAGGATATAAGAGTCAAAAGACTACCCTTTAAACCACTACAAATTGTTTCGTTTTATTTATACATATAATAAGATAATATGGAGAAAATAGTTAAGACGTTGATTAAAAATGTCTTTTTATTCTTTTTCCTTTATTATATTATATGCCACGCCCTTTTATACCCCATATACATGCACTATAATATCACATTAAAAACATATAAAAATAAAGCAAAAAAATGGAAAAAAACCCACATCATTTTCATATTAAAAATCGCGTTAAAAAAAATCTAAGTTTCCGTTAATTTTCCATTTTCTGTATTTCATATTCTGCTTTCTTGTATTAAGCACTATACAACGGAAACCTGAATCACAGACCATATATATATATATGAGAATCCTTGTTATAGTACACTATTTGATGTAGGTAACGCCCCGTGAAATTATGTTCCTCTAGGGTTTCTTTTCTACCCGTTTTACTTTATACTACATGTGTATTTGACACTGGCTTAAGTGTATTTCTTTTTGTGACTACATTTGGATTCACGTACAAACATGCTTTCCAAACGGCGTTTAACTATGTGAAATTTATTTTTCCTATTTGAAGCAATACGTGATGGTGTTACATGGGTGTCAAAACACTGGCCTCTCGAGCGTGAATAATTGTTTTACTTAAGAACTAGAAGTAAAGCAACACATTTTTATGAGTGTGCTTACATTAGCGAGATCTTGATTATTTTTGTTTGGTTCTTTTTGTAAATGAAGAGGACTCTTTTTCCAGTTATAGATAATTATATTATTTCCAACCAAAATTTAAATGAATGTCACGTAGAATTTTTAAAAGCATTAATACCTAAACATTTGTATTGTTGGTTTTAATTTGAATAAAGACTTTTTTCAGCTTTGAGCAGTGATTTTTTTCAAAACAGAATTTGAATATCTCTAGGAAGCTTAAACCCATTTGTTTCTAAACATTTTATTTTGTTTTTTTAACAGAACAAACATTGAAACAGTAAGCAAATATAAAGAGGAATATACAAAACTACAAGAGCAGGTTGAGTAAGTATTGTGACGCTGCCATATTTTGCATTTCTAATGCTTGATCTTCAATGTATATATAATTTATTTATACATTTATACATAGCAAGTTAAAATTTTATTTCAATATTTCTGATAAAAAAGTACATAACTCTGAGTTTCTTGCTCACGCACTCATCAGATGTACACAAAAAACTGCTAAAAGTCTATGCACTTGTATAAAGTTAAGGAAGTAATTAAAAAGTCATTAAAATTTTCAATGGTCTGGTGGGACGGATTTGTAGTTCTTTAAAAGGTGTTTGTTGACGTGTCGACATATAGAGATTAGTTCAGATCTTTTGTTTAATAGTTTCAATTTGGACGTAATGATGTGAAATTTCTCAGACAGAGGTTGCACGCTTCGCTGCCATTAACATACGGGTAGGCATGGTCGATCACTCTCCAATTCAAAATTGGTGTTATGTTCTTGTTTTGTAAATTCCACACATATTTCGAAAGTTCTGTTGAATTAGCTTTATGTTTATACGTGAAGAAATTTTTGTTTTGTACTTTTTTATCAGAAATATTGAAATATACTTTTAACTTAACTTAACTTACATTGGCTCTATTTTAGTAAATATTGAGCAATCTGCAATTATATTTGTTCATCTGTTGATGGTATGTATAACAAGTTATAAATATGAAAAATCCAGATTTCAAATTTCCTTCCAGTTAGCTTCAGTCCAGGCAAATTCATTGGAAGCCATCCATGTTTTACTGATGTGAGAGTACTTTCTTGTTCCTGAAGACCATAAAAATTAGGGTTACATCTTGTAAATGCAGTATGCAGTAAAATAATTTATATTTGTTTATATCCGCATTTTATATATATTTGTTTATAAACGTATTATTTTTATATTTGTTTATATCCTCATTTTGTTTTTATTTGTTTATATTCGCATTTTATATATATGTTTATATCCTCATTTTATTTATTATTTGTTTATATCCGCATTATATATATATATATATATATATATATATATATTTGTTTATACCCGCATTTTATTTATATTTGCTTATATCTGCATTTTATTTATATTTGTTTATACCCGTGTTTTATATTTTGTTTTATTTATTTTTATTTACAGCATAAATACATTTATACCCACATTTTTAACTATGATGGCAAGTTTGAAATTTATCGTACAAATATGTTAATAATTAAGCTAAGAATATAAATATCTGCTACGAAATAACCAGGTAACAGCTGGTTCTTCTGTATCACATTTTTCGAGCCTTCGCTTCATTGTTTGGAACTTATTCACACCCACGTTTATAATTATTTATAACCTGGCTGTTTTGCTCACNACAAATATGTTAATAATTAAGCTAAGAATATAAATATCTGCTACGAAATAACCAGGTAACAGCTGGGTCTTCTATATCACATTTTTCGAGCCTTCGCTTCATTGTTTGGAATTTATTCACACCCACGTTTATAATTATTTATAACCTGGCTGTTTTGCTCACATATATTTGTGTATGTTTGTATGTACATATTAGTCAATGTAGAAACATTGCAGGTTTAACATTTGAAACTTAACAAGTGAAGCCAATAATCGTTCACATAATTTACCTAAGTTTTGTCGGAGGTTTTTCATCAGTTTTGGGCCATTCTCTCTTTTTTTTTACTTCAGCAATGCAAATATAAAGCATACTGAAGTCACAGATTTATTAGAAAATGTTCAAAAGGAATTGAATGAAGCTAGAGTCGACAAGCACGAGAGTTCTAGGCACCAAAGAAAGCAAGAAATTCTGGACAGCTTAAAACGTCTCTTTCCAGGTGTTTATGGTAGGCTGATTGACCTTTGTGAGCCAGTTCATAAGCGGTAAGTGGAAATTTCAAGTGACAGTGGTCGTGTCGCGTAGGGAGGCGTACTCTTTATTGTTTCCGCATTGGATTCATTCTGTAATATTTTTAATAAAGATAATCGTTTCACTTCTCCATAGTACTCTCTTGGGTATTAAGACACGCAGTGTTGCCAATGCGTTATCCTTATCGTTCCAAGAAAAGAACCTAATAAAGAACAAGGAAATGGGATACACATTTCTTTAAGACCAGAGGATATATTTGTGAAATGTAAATGTCGCAAATGTTAATTTGTACATAAGACCGATCTAAAAACCCGCTTGAGGGAACACAGGTATGGTGACCATTGCCCCCATTTTGTGCTTGGGACCACGTGGCTATATTACAATGTTAAAATATTGCATCAGTTTTGGTCAAGTATGTATCTCAGAGGTTACGCTCCTGATCGTAAAACCTCGACCAATGTTAGTTCAGTTATAAACCTTATCTAGTTGATTCAAGAAGTTGATGCTTTTTGGAACCACGCTAAGGCAATTACAGATTTATTACAATACACAATTTGTGATTAGCTTTTTTCATCTATAACTTAAAAACCAAACAGTAATTTAGAACATGCAAATGATTAGACTCCATTTCTAAAACGTTGAGGGAGGCTGATTGAGAGGCTTTTCGTTTTCTCGTGAAAGGCCATTAATATTTGAATCTCTATGCGAAAGTGATATTACTTTCTTACCCGTTTTAAATAGCACTTTTTGAAAAAGTAGATTAAGTCTGCCGAGCACCAACTAAATCTCTTACTTGCAGTTTGTAAAAGTATTTTTTGGATTTTGCAGGGAAATTAAATGTCCATTTGTTTTGCAGATATGCTTGTTGGTCCAAAGATGGTTACAATAATTTTATTTCTAATCTTAACAAAATTCTCCCATCGTTTGGAGCAACTTTAGGCTGACAATGTATTATTTTAGTTTTTATTTTTATTTTAGTTAGAATTAAAAATCACTCATACCAAAATATAGGTTTCCTGGTGCTGTATTCATTTGCTTATGTGTAAAATTGTTACCAGAAATGTCAAGCTTAAAAGGCCTTCTTTGCATTACACTTTTGTCATGCATGGGGACACAAATTTAAGAATTTCAGAACACAGATAAGAATCAGATTTGCGTAACCCAATCATTTTCAAATCAACATTAAGCTGGTTACACACTCGGTTGGAAATTAAACTACAGAATATCTTAGTAGGAGCAGTTAGGTAAATTTAAGTGCAATTTACTGAAATGATATTTTGATTAGCACAATTTTTGTCCGAATAGTGGAATTGTACGAATATTGCGAAACAGTGGCCAAAGAAATAACCCAGGGTATCGTTAACTACTACGAATTATGCAAGTTCCCACTAAACTTCCCTATCCAGTTGCTATGGGAGTCCCGCTCCCCGCTGAGCTACAGATTTAATGTCGTGTCACGAAAATATTTAGATCTCCATCAAGAATGTCTTTATAACCAAGTAGTTATACAATTTTAGACAAGGAGCTCTCACGTTCTCAAGCTGATAGAAAAAAACCCAACACATTTTTAATGTTTAAGAGGAAAATAGCCCACAGCAGAGGGCTGCCAAAAAATAGCTTACAATTAAAAAGTGGGTTATTTATTTACTCGGAATGTTTCAAAATGACTTAGAGCTGACGAAAGGACCGAGATCTGTCATGATTTTTGACACGCTGGAGTTTTTATTTTAATCCCTTAAACTGGGGTCTCTTTCAGGCGTTCTTTATGCTATTTCTACACTTAAAAGCAACAACTCATTTCTTCATAAATCTGAGTAACGAAAGACTTTAGTCCTTTTTCTCGGAGTAATTGGCCTGTCTAGAAAAGACATGATTTCATTGGCATATTTGAAGTAAATTTGAAGGATAGAAGTATTTTCCTTTTAATTTTTGGTTTGGTGAGAGAGTTGAGTTTTGGCCCGTGAGACTCGCAGTTATTTTCTCGGTTTTTTATTTTATTTTGTCTTCTTATGAACGAATGCTAATTGAACTATTTCAGTGCCAATTTTGGGAGTTTGGTATGCTTTTTGTTGTGTATGTGTTTGGGGAATGACGATGGTGATAGTGGAATAAATTGCTTGGTTGCATCTTTGATCTGCATTACTCACCGCTGGTTAATCGTTTTTCTGGTAAGCTATTTGAATCATTATTTTCCAGCTATGCCGTAGCCATTACTAAAGTATTAGGGAAGAATATGGACGCCATAGTTGTTGATAACGAGAAAACTGGGCGTGACTGTATACAGTACATTAAAGAACAAGTAAGTTTCCTTTTGGACAATAAAATTTCTGACCAGCTGCCCATTGAAAGAAAGGAAGCGATGTTGTTTTGTGTTTAGCATTTTTATGTATATGTATGGATAGATACGTATACCGGTAGATATGTGTATGTTTGAATGTATGTATAAATGTGTGTATACATATATATATAACAAAACGGTGGAATTTCTTGAAATATTTAGTTACTTTTTGTTACGTCATCATTCAAATTACATTGGAAGAAAAACAGAAGAGAAAATGAATTCCATATTGAAACATACTGAAAACAAGGCTGTGGAAATAAAAGTAGAAAAGTACGAATCCACAAACGATTGAATGGTGGCAACAACGATGAAAAACTTTTTTGAAAATTTACAACATAAATTAGTAAAGTAGAAAAAAACTAAGCAATATTAGCATTACTAATAATAAATAATGAAGAAAATACTACTTGTAATAAAAAAGCTAACAATAAAATGATAAGGATAATGACATATAAGTAAAAAGTTGAAACCAATTATTGTTTAAATGAACTAAAATAAGTTCGACCATCTTCACTCAAACTACAGGTCATGCCATCAGAAACGAACGAAAGAAGACCGTAAATCCACTTATTTTCATGATTCTCACACGCAGCAATAGCCCTCGGTGAATTTTCTAAAAGACCAAAAATTTTGAAATTATTTTAAGAGCTACAATAATTTTTACAAAAATCACGGACCAATTCGAATGTTGTGTTGCGATTTCGTATTTCGGAACGATGATTATTGGAACGTTTGTGAAGTCCGCTGTCAGTGAAACTTACATAAAATTGTTTATGCCTGACGCATTGAGCAGCATATATCGTTTTAGATAAAGAACATGCCTCGCTCATTTTATAACAGTGTCTGTCTAATAGCTTTGTGCCATAGTGTCAATTTGACTCATGCAACGACATTTCTGAGGGCATAGGTTCGAACAATATCATGAATCTCTTCTGAACGCTTAATCATACACACACACACACACACACACACACACACACACACACACGCACACGCACACACACATATATATATATAGATATAGATATATATCTATATATAGATAGATATATGTGTGTGTGTGTATGACTAGGCGTACTGAAGAGACATGATATTGGTATTGTTCGCACCCGGTCTGCGTGTGACTGTCTGGAGGTTGCACCTACGCATTACATTCCTTTGTTCTTATACTATATTATTGTATATGAAACAGGTAATTAAACTATTCATTGTATCGAATTTTAAATAGTTCTAACAATATCCAATAATAAATTGGATACTGTTTACATAGGCTTTCAAAAAACTTGTTTTTTTTTAATATGTATTTTAATTACATTTCAAAAAAGTAATATGTGCAGATTGATATGACAATTGATAACTCATGAAGTGAGATACTGCATTCTATTTTACTATTAACAAAAAAGAATAAATCCTGCCTAGGCTAATGCAATATACAAGTCATCATATAAATGATATTAGTTTTGGTTCAAATTTTTTTTTGGCACCTTATTTGACCAAGACGCAAGATCGGGAAGTTACAAAATTATTTGTATTTTGCCAATAAAAGAGAATATTGATGTCTTTATTAAATCCAAAGGGGCACTGAATGCTTAGACATACCAGGTTCGTTCGGAGAATTTTATAAGCTGCCTAAAATATAAAGTAATTTTTAATATTAACCAAAAATGTCACCTATTTTTAGCACAGGATGAATTTCAGTTTATAATTTATGGTATAAAAGTTTACATGGACCTTTGTTTGATTGTATTCAACATTTAAAAACGAAATAAAAATAGTAATAAAATTGTAACGACATTTCCCCCCAGCAATCGAGGTTCAGATGGTGCCCTTCAGAGGGACTTTGTTTTGGCAGTGGTGAGGAATTTCTTGGCCGGATGCCCTTCCTGACGGCTGACCAATGGCTCTTTCTTTTGTGAAGTTCTGTAAAGTTCCAAATTCTCCTCGTCCCCGGGAATCGAACCCGGAAACCCTTGGTTACTGTGCAAATGCATTATTCACGGCTCTTCTTAGTTTTACTAACAATACGATTATTTCAATACTAATCCGGCTTCGTAACGTGATTTGGATATCTTTTGCTGGGCGTCCGAGCAATGTCGTTTATTATTGTGTGGGGCCGAAGAAAATGGTCCGGTTTCGCTCTTGATTTTGCCTGTCACTATTTCTAACAATCTGGTTTTTGAGAAGCTAGCAAAAAGTGAAAGACAAATTTCATAATTTGTTTGAACATAATGTTCGAATAGCTAATTAGTTAAAGAAAACACCTGTAGCATAAAGTATCGTAATTCTATGTTTCCTGGCAATTATGTCACCTGCAAACCAAGTTCTCTTTGACTTGTATCGCAAAAAGATATTTTTAGTTAAGACAGTCGTAATGCATTTAACCCACAACTTCGATAACTGTGACATTGCTACTATATTGTATATGATAATAGATTGTGTTTGTGACTGGTAAAAGAAAAGTTATGACGAGACCAAAAGGTTTTAATTTAGTAAGCTAATAGACCTGCGTGATTAAGCCCTAACCCAGAAACGTTTTTGGTGTAAGGTTAATCCATTATATATATTTCTTTTGTTATATTTACTGTCTTTATCTTTTGAGTACTGCTTACTGGCGCTTCAGAATCCTGTAACACAGTTTAAATGTAATTATATTTTTGACTTTGTTGAAAACAGCGGTCCGAGCCACAAACATTTTTGCCTCTTGATTCAATTCAAGCAAAGCCAATAAACGAGCACCTGCGTGAAATTGGTGGTAGTGCTAAGCTTGTCATTGATGTTTTGAAGTTTGAGGTACAACAAATCAAGGTAAGAATCTGTTTCATTGAAAAATCAATTGTAGAAATAGGATGAGGTTTTTTTATTGTCGGCCGCAGTGATCATAGTAAGTGATTAAAGCCAAATCCAGCGAGGAAAGCTTAACTTTATTCTCGCTGGTTTTTCTCAGGGTGGGATAGCTGAGCACTATTCCTTTACTGTTGGAGGTAGTAGTCTTGCCTCAGTCTATAACAGTTTTGGACATCAGGTGAACGCAATGTGTATGGAAAGGGGGTTTCAAGCGTTTAATAACCCCGAGAAGTGAAGAAAAGAAAATTTTTCGAGGTTTTGCGGTGTTTCGGGGGTGGGGGGTCACGACGTTTTTCAACTGTTATCTCTAAGTTGGTTAATCAATTTCCCAGCTTAGTACTACCAAACTGACAAATAGGATGATTCTGTTCTTATGGATAAAGCCAATATTGGAAGAAATGGAAGTTCCAAGAGGAACGGGGTTGATGGAAACTATGGCGACATTAATGAACTTCCATGAGAAAAGTAGTCTATTGAGACGCAGAAAATTAAGTTAAGGGTTGCTAAGTCTGTATACAGACAGAATAAGTTGTTCTTTTCAGGAAAATTGTTAGTTAATAAATTAGATTTTGTTTGAATATGTGTAATTAAGAATATTTAATCTGCTTTTTATTAAATGTGCTTAAATTTTTGGGTATAGGTTAAATAATTTTTCAGTTTTTTAGTTAATAATTTTTCGACAGTGTCGACATATGTGTATTTTGAAGATCCAATATATCACAATATGTAAACTAAACCCTCGATATTATTTAGGTTACTACAGTCGGTCAAAAATTTGGTAACCGATATTTTTCGTCTAAGTCCAACACTGCACGATAACTTTTCTCGGATTGGGGATTTTTTTCTTTTGTTTTTTATTTTATGCTTCACACAAGTGACAACCTGCTCCCTGTGGTGAACAGAAAACATGGTACCTACGTTTGCCATATTTTGGATGTATATGAATATTTCTTTTCTTCCCACATTGCAATTATTATCTTAGGCCGAAGAAGTGTACCCCATGCACAGTACTCCCATCGTGTTTTGGCACCTTAAGAAACTTTTTTACTGCAGCATCTATTCCCCCAGGGGAGTGTTTATAATGAGCTAGATGTTTCGCGGGGTCAAGATATAATTTTTTCCCCAAGAGAATGCATTAGAATTAGATAAAAGGAGAATATCCTGAATTTTTTTTAGAAGTGAAGCATTGCAGCCTTTTAACCCAAATATCTTAATTTAATGTTGGGAGTGTTTTATTTCCCTAACTAACAAGAAAAGAATTGTGGCATCAATGACATCGGGCACGATTTTTTAATGAAATTGTAAACTACATCGTTGACAGGGAGGATGAGGGGGGGGTGTTCGTCGTACTTGAATCAATCGTGGTAGCACTGTAAACCTTATGTGATGCACAGTATTATAGTGGTTATTTACCAAAGTTGTTTCAGTTATAATCATAACATATTTAATGAAGTAATTTTTTCTCTGTGTTCTATCATTTGTTTAAGAGAGCCGTTCAGTACGCATGTGCAAATGCTCTTGTTTGCGACACCACAGAAGAAGCCCGTAAACTTGCTTTCCATAGTGGTGAAAGGAAAAAAACTGTATCACTAGAAGGGACTATGTTCGAGAAGTCTGGTGTTATGTCAGGAGGCTTTTCGTAAGTTTTTATTTGAGGCCTTAATCTCTTATTTGTGTGTGTGTGTGTATGTGTGTGTGTGTATGTGTGTGTGGAAGGGGGGGGATTGTAGGTCAGATTTGCAGCTGTTGTGGGAAGTTTTAATGACAGGAATCACTGAATACCCTCATTTCATAAAATTAGAGTGATAAAGAAGCAGAGGAGTAGACATCCATGATTATAATCTATGTAATATTTTGCTTTGCTTTTGATCAATATTAGTACATGTTTTTGAAGGCTACGCATGGAACGGGCAAAGTTTAAAAGTCAACAAACGGCCTAAAAGGTCCTGATTAATTTTTTAAGGGGATTTTAAAGACTAAGAGTGAATAATTTTTATTATGAGTATTATGACTATGATTATTATTATTTTTATTATTATCATTGATTATTTAGTTCATTTTTAGTTGTTCTGTCATACATCAAGATTCACATTCCTTTTTTAACTTAATGCCTTGACAAATTCTGTATCAAAGGCCTATATTTTTACGTTGCAGGATGATATTGAAGTTAAGTATAAGACATTTCTCATCAGATATGGCCAAATTACTGAAACCACCTTACAGAGTTTTTTTCGTGATGCTGAGCATCACCATCGTGTTTAGAAACAGTGTCATAACATGCAATTCTTTTTTAATTCACTTTTGTTAACGCAAATTGGTTCTTAGCTTTGGTTCGCTAGGCAATACTCCTTGCGAACAACATGATCTACACATTGCATGTTAGCCTGCATAGTGAGAGCCTCTACGCTAGTACAGCTTGCGCATACATGAACATCGGTGTTTGGTATCTTGCTTTGTTATCAGGTCTTAACTATTCGTCTCATACGCTTGGTGCAAGCAGTTTAAGATGCCTTCAGTGCATTGCCCAGGTTTCTGACGCTTTTCACAACGTAGCAACATACAGATCCTGTATATACATATCGTGGTCTTATGTCGTTGGTTATGCCATGCCCTGCCCAGACCTTCTTACCAATTTCCCTACTCCTGCTGATGCTTTCTGAATACTCAGCATCTAGGGACCAGTTACTCGACAAGATACTGCCTAAGTAAACAAATGTATTCACTACACCCAGTTGGATGCCATTAACCGTAATATTAGATTCTAGATATGGCTCACCGTGGCTTGGTGTAAAGGGGACTTTAGTTTTTCGATTGGTTGACTTTCATGTCAAAAACAGTACAGGATTCTGCAAAGTGACCTATGATGGGTTGCATGTTCACTTTAGCATGCGCGACAAAAAAGCACAACCGGCATAAATAAGTTCTGTAACAAGCATGTGGAATATACTTTGCTTTGGCGCTAAGCCTTTGCAGATTGTAGACTGAGGCAGGAGAACGTCGAATAATATCTGGAAGAGTGTTGAGGCTTGTCCAAAAAATGTTGCACGATCCTTTATATTTATATGCAACTGCATAACCGAATTGAAAGTTGTTGGGAAACAGTCTTTCCCATGACTATCTATGTTGCTTGTGCCATAGGGTTGGGTCAAATCGATAAATATGTGATGCAGGGATGTATGTTATGCCCATTACTCCTGGATTTGTCTTGCAGAAGAGATCCTATCTGCTGTATCTCTTTCAGGTCTTTGCGATTCAGTAATGACGGATGGGTAAATGTAATCCAACAATCTGTTTAATGGGAGTCCGATAAAAACTTTTCCAACAAATTGATACTGCAATTATTGTCTCAGGTAATCTTTACCCCTACCCCTTTGAATGATGATAACAGGATTCCCGTCAATCAAGTCCAGTGGAATAAGAGCACCCAGCCAACTACTGATAAGACCAAGTATTGTGTGGGCAATCTTTTCACCCTCAACTTCAAGCAATTCAATAGAAAGTCTGTCTGCCAGGCACTTTACTGCTGCTGATCTGCTTGGTTGCTAATTCATCTTCCTTCGCATATAGCAAACGATCCATTCTGATTTTTTGATAGATAGATAAATAGTGCTCTGAAAGATTTTCTGTTCGGAGTTCTAGGTGTTGGTTTTTATTTGATGTGATAAGGTAACCATGGCATCTGTATCTGGTGTTTTCCTTTTATTGACTGACTTTTTTTCCAGAGATATTCGTGCAAAGGCAAAAAGATGGGACCAAAAACATGTAGACACTTTAAAACGCCGTCGAGATCAGTATCTCTCTGAAATTAAAGAATTGGCAAAGGACAAGAAGAAGCAAACAGACTTGCAGACTCTGAAATCACAGATCGATGGGTTAGAAAATCGTTTGAAATATACAAGACGTGACAAAGACACAACGGTACGTCATTGGTCGTAAGAGAAGATCCTTATTACCGATCTGCAGAAACTTTGTATAGGTATTTTAATGGGTTGCAACCTGTGTCTGCAATTTTAACTAGTGTCATTTGTATTAGAAACCATTAAAAAGACTAATAGAAGACTCAAATTAGAATTGATAATGCAACGCTAGGTTTCAGATATGGTCGGACCTTATTGTTCTGGGTCGCAAAAGCTATTAGTTTTTATTGTAGAAGATTAAAGTAGAGTATGGACTTGAAAATACAACGCACTAGAACTCGAGTGCAATGGGTAAGTACGATGGCATCATTTTCACTATTGGATCAAATCAGACCATAAGAACATTTCATAATTCACCTATTTATTGTATTTATTGTTACTGTAGCTTGGTATTCTTCCGTTGTGTATTATTTTCAGTTGATTATCCTATCCACTCCTACAAGCCTTATAAATAAATTTACCGTTGTGGATCTTTTATACAGGCTTTCAAAATATTTCCGAAAGTTTAGTAGGAGAATGGTGTCTGGTAGCTAGGCCTTCACCAATCCTGTGACGAGCATCAGCTTGAACAGAAGGATCACCTAGGTGGAAAGTATTTGGGCTGTGTGATTTGTAGCACGTATTTTGTTTTCTGGGGACGGAAAAGGATTGACCAGACCCAGGAATACTCTTTTGCTAATGGGGATGAAAAAATTATACTGTTGCTTACTATCCCTATATCTATAGTTTATTGAAAACTGTGGCATTGAACTATTGTACTTCAGGGTACTCTTTTTAATAGATTGCCCATCTGTATAAGTAAGATTAAGACATTGTTTGAAATTTCAAAAAAATAATGTTTGTGATACAAGGTTTGGATCAGACTTGTGCCACACCGTTTGATAGAGATTTTGATAGAAATATCTTTTGGTGATTTAGGAGTCACAAGGCCTTGCAAAAAATGGAAAGGAGATGGAACAAGTACTCAATAAACTAAGAAATTTGGAGGTAAGGTTTTCCTTAATTTTGAAATGAGAGAATGTAATAATTCTTTTTAATTTCAGGGTTTTGTAATCAAACAAGAGAAGGGGTAGATCTAAGATAATACCTATTTGGTCCATTGTAATGCCTTTCACCTTTGTCTCTTCATCGTTTCGATTATAGTACAGAACTTTAATAATTGGTTGAAGTAAGCTGACATTTAATGGAGCCATTTCGCAGGGAGGTACTTCAGAACGGAAATGTTTGTTAACATTTGTAGAAAGTATATGTGTTTATAAAAAAACGCAGGAAAACCTAAACTGTAAAAACATGGGTTTTTGTCACGGCTACATGAGTTAATTTTTCATTTATTCTTTGCCCAATATGAAAGAAACCTTTCTCAGAAGAGAGAGAGAGAGAGAGAGAGAGAGAGAGAGAGAGAGAGAGAGAGAGAGAGAG
>RDPX01000148.1:1359870-1375360 GCA_003991215.1 Morbakka virulenta
CTCTCTCTCTCTCTCTCTCTCTCGCTCTCTCTCTCTCTCCCTCTCCCTCAGCACCGTCCAGTTTCCTTTGCAAGTCTAACTTTGACGAGTACGTTGAGAATCGAATCGAATTGGCGATAAAGTACCTGGAACTTCCGGTTGAATTAGTTGCTTTAGATGAGCATGTTTTCTTCCCCTTTGAAGTAAACTTTTGTTAAATTTTTAAATTAAATAAATATTTTCTCGTGATTTATTTTCATCTGTCAGTATTGAAGAGTATAGAACCAAGCTAAAACAAAGAAAAATTGATAGGGACTGTCGAAAGTTTAAAGGAGAAATGTAGAAATAAATATTTTTTATTGAGTCGAAGGATGACTCATTGTGCTTGATCTGCCATGAGACAGTTGCTCTTTTTAAGGAGTTTAACATGAAGAGACATGAAGCTAGACACAATGGATATGGTCGAGATGTTTCAGAAAACGAACTAATGAAGAAATTTTAAGTATTACGTGAGAACCTTCAGAAACAGCAAATTGTGATTAGTCGCACATGTACTTCTCAAGAGCATGATCGTTTACAAACTAAAGAAGTATAGTCATTTTCAGGTGACGAATTTATAAAAGACTTCATGAATTGCCATGACGTTGAAATGTCGTCAAGAATGTGTTCTTGTCCAGGAGAACCATAGTGCACCGTTTTAATTCCCCAATCTTCTCCATGTAACTTTCGACGCAATGTGATATGTATCCTACTGCGCCAACCACGGATTACTGTAACCTTCTTCATATTCCACAGCATACCAATTTCTTCCTTTACTTGTTCATACTTCACCATCTTTTGTTGTTCTTTATCCTTAATCCTAGAATCATACGGAATTTTAATACCAATTATCTTTACTTTTTTCTGTTTCTTGTCAACCATAATGACATCTTGCCCTCTTGTTTGAATAACCACTGAATCATCAAATCCCATAACACCTTAAAGGCTTGATTCTCTACAACAGCTTCTGGCCTGTTATTAATAATATTATTATCTGAGTTCATTTCACACCAAAATTGTTTTTCGTGGACTTTTTTTTTGACGTTCCAGTGGCAACAAGCCTCCTTAGAGCTCAAAGACTTTCCTTATGATCTTGGTTGTGTTCAACAACGCAGTGGTCTGCATGGTTTCAATGACTTTGAAACTGTTTCCAAAGCCCCAATAACTATTGGAATAACATTTACTTTTTTATTCCATAGAACATTTAGTTTCCATCCGAAATCTTGATATCTCTCTCTTTTTTCATGTATTTTTTCTTTGTCAGACCTTCTAGCTTCTATATGATGATCATTCTACACTTCAAAGTCCCATAGTAGCTAGCTTTTTTTGTTTTCAAGGACAGGTTCTGGTTTGTGTTCATACCATTTATCAGTATGTTTGAAATCTAGTTGCTGGCATAATTCCCAATGCATTGTTCCTACCCAGTCATGTCTCCTTTTGTATTCTTTTTGTGCAGGTTTCGTGCAGTCACAAATAATATGCATTGCCGTTTCTTCTTTTTGTCCACACATACGGCAAAGACTATTTTCCTGGGTTTTATCTATTCTTGCTGGGTTTTATCTATTCTTGCCTTGATTTAATTTGCCCGAATACATTGATCTTGTGAAGCGGTAATGAGTGATGCTTTTTCTCGTTTTAATGTTCTGCTTGTGAGCCACGCCCATGACATATCAGCTATATCCGTCGTTTGCCTTGTGAACTGCCAATGTATTGGTTTTTCTTTCCACCTGTTTTTTTCATTCTGCAGCCCTGTGTTTTTTAAGGAAATCAACAGATTCCTCAGGTTCTCCGCACCAATCTTCGGCGGCACTTATTAGTCCTTCATTACTTTTCTCAACATACTCTCTCAAGCCGAGCACTGAATTCCCAACAATTCTTCCTACATATAGTCTGTCAACTTCATCCTTTGGATAGAGACCTTTGTGCATTGTGAGGAGTTTCCTGGTTCTCCTGCCCATTGCTTTAAGCTCATCTACTGTCTAACCCTGGAAAGGCGCGGAATATCTCATTAGTGATACTGGCCAGGTGCTAATCCCATTTATCAGGTTCCTGCTGTTTAACTTGGTTTCTAGTATTTTCTTTACTCGGCGAAGATATTCTTTACTGATTTTTTTCCTTCATTCTCTTTTTCATAATTGTATCGCTTTCTAAGACTCCCAGATGTCGATATCCTTCCTCAGCATTTAATGCCTCAATGACATTGTTATGCAGCAGCTTTATCCTATTTGAATTTGACATTTTCCCGTTTTCATTATCACTACAGCGCATTTCTCAATCCCAAATTCCATACCAATATCATGCTCCCACAAGGAAGCGTGCTTGCACCTACTTTGTTCAATATATACACAAACGACCAACCCAAATCTTTGGCATGTAACAGGTTCATATATACGGACGACGTATGCATAACGACGCAGAAGCTAGGCTTCCCTGACGTCGAATACACCCTACAAGAGGCTCTGGCATAGATGTCTGTGTACTATAACGCTAACCATCTCAAGCCTAACCCCAGCAAAACACAGCTCTGCAGCTTACATTTGAAGAACAAGCAAGCCCGCCGACAGCTTAATGTTTCCTGGGAAGGCCAACAAGTTCAAAATAACCCGAACCCAGTCTACTTGGGAGTGACCCCTGACAGAACGCTGTTTTTCAAACAACATGTGACCAAGATCAAAGGGAAGATGGAAACAAGGAACAACTTGCTGCGCAAACTCGTCAACAGCAAATCCAGATCCCAAAACTGCCCGTACAACCGCTCTTGGCCTTTGCTTTTCAGCCGCAGAATATGCCAGTTCTACCTGGTCCAGATTTACCATGCCCGAAAATTTGACCCAACCCTAAATGACAAATGCAGGATACTGACTGGATGCCTAAATACCACACCTGTCCCCTGTCTGTACGCACTTGCAGGCATTGCACCCCCTGATATCCGACGAAAGGTACAAGATAGCTATCAGCGATAAAAACAGGAGACTGTTGCTAGGCACCCCCTCAACCGCCATTAAGCTGCTCGAAAAAGACATCTAGGAGCAGCTTCATGGACTGCACTCCGCCACTTACAATATCTGTGGCTGCAGCCATGCATGAGGAGTAGAACCTTAGCTGGAATGGAAGTAACATGCCCATGACCCGGGCCAGGCAAGGCATTATCCCATCACAAGAGCTTGTTGCCGGACACGAACTAAACTGGCCAGTATGGAAAACTCACAACTGACTGCGAGTCCAGCGAGGAAGATGCAAAACATCTCTTAGACGCTGGAGCATCAGTTCTACCGATCTGTGAGAATGTGGCAACCTGCAGACGATGGAGCACCTTCTCTCCAGCAGTAAAGATCCGAACTCCAGCTTTGGCGACTTTGCTGATCCAACAGTCTGAGCTGAATAATCAGTTTATCTGAGTTTGAATCAATGCATCAAGGTGTGATTCTTCTTTTGCAAAAATCATCAAATCATCCATATAGAGTAAATGGTTGATTTTATCCTTTGTTCTGTAAAACCGTTCTTGCACTTCGGATCTTCCTAAAGAATTCCTCGTCGGATGTTTACTTCTGCAAGGGTCTCTTTTCCAGTAGACAGCTCCACCTTCCAAGAATTCATCTAATGTTTTACAAGGCATGACACATTACGAGCAATTTTAAACATTTGTAAGCATTCCAAGATCCAAGAGTGAGGTTTCATGCCATATCCTTTGCGGTAATCAATCCAACCCATAGCAATACTCTTCTGGTTTGTCTCCAGTAGCAGTTCTCTTTCTTTCAATGTTGTATATACCTCTCATGTGATTATACCTGTCAATATTTTCCACATCAAATGACGACATGTTGTCGGGCGGAAGTTGCTAGCAGTATTTCCTTTGATGACATCCTTCTGTATGAAAACTGTTCTTCCTTGTGCCATCCAACTTGGTACCCCACCTGCTGCAAGGCATTCATTCAACTTTGTAGCCATGGACGCCATCTGGTCCAGGTGCTTTCCAGTTTGCTAATCTCCTGAGGACGACTTTCAAATTTTCACTTTCGATACTCAAATCTTCCTGCTGTTTTTTATTGCGAATCTCTTCTCTTAAATCCTTTAACCATTTTGCATCTCTTTGATATTCTTTTGGGTTATCCCAGATATCACTCCAAAACCTTTTCGCCTCTTCTGCACTCGGTTTCTCTTGCTCTCTGCAACCCATTTGTCGTTCAGTTGTTTGTAAAATCGCCCTTTATTGTTTTGAAAGGTGCGGCTTTGGTTGTATCAATTCATCCATTATTTTTATTATATTTTTTATCTGCTTTTTCACATTTTGTGTCTGGCTGTTCTTATTGCCGAGTATATGCTGACAGGCGGGTCATAACAAATGACCATGGGCTACCAGCATTTTCTTTCTAATAATTAATAATAATAATAATAATAATAATAATAATAATTTTCTTTATAATAATAATTATTATATTTTTTTAATTACTATATTATTATTACTATATACGAAATTAATAATATTGTACAAGCATTGTATAATGACTTTCGTTTACCCATTATCACAAACGATTTCTGCATCAAATATATTCTGGTTGAAAAAGGTGTACTGCAAGGGGGGATTCATTCTCGCTGTTAATCTTCAATTTAATCGTTAATACCTCCTTGAAATGCACAAAAATGAAATGAAAAAAATCTTGACAGAACATCTCGAAATCATCGATCGACTACCACTTCATCCGAAAACAAGTTGAAGCTGTACCAGCAGTGGACATNGGAGTTTAACATGAAGAGACATGAAGCTAGACACAATGGATATGGTCGAGATGTTTCAGAAAACGAACTAATGAAGAAATTTAAAGTATTACGTGAGAACCTTCAGAAACAGCAAATTGTGATTAGTCGCACATGTTCTTCTTCTTATTGCCGATTATATGCTGACAGGCGGGTCATAACAAATGACCATGGGCTACCAGCATTTTCTTTCTAATAATTAATAATAATAATAATAATTTTCTTTATAATAATAATTATTATTATATTTTTTTAATTGCTATATTATTATTACTATATACGAAATTAATAATATTGTACAAGCATTGTATAATGACTTTCGTTTACCCATTATCACAAACGATTTCTGCATCAAATATATTCTGGTTGAAAAAGGTGTACTGCAAGGGGGGATTCATTCTCGCTGTTAATCTTCAATTTAATCGTTAATACCTCCTTGAAATGCACAAAAATGAAATGAAAAAAATCTTGACAGAACATCTCGAAATCATCGATCGACTACCACTTCATCCAAAAACAAGTTGAAGCTGTACCAGCAGTGGACATTATCGAAAATCAGCTGGCACCTGACAGTCTCCAAAATTTCGAACACGTCGGTTAAAAACAACATCGACAACCCCGTATCCAGATACATCAGACTATGGCTCGAAATACCCATCAATTGTACCCTGTGCCTCATCACCCAATCAATTTGGTCTTGGGCTGATATTACCATCTACTAGACATACTCAGTGTCAGGTAACATTTCGAAGCAAAATTGGCAGTTCGCATAACGAGAATATTCGTAAAATCCGTAACGTCATTAGCCATCTCCCAAGGAACATCTACAATGTTGTCGTCCGTTACCTAAACAACACGCCTGCAAATGCTACTAATGCAGTCAAGTAGGGAATAACCAACAATTCCACCTGCAGATTTTGTAATCGCCAGTAAACCCTTGGCCACGTCATCCGTGGATGTCAATTTGCATTAGACGAGCTTAAATACAACTGGAAACACAACTCACTCCTTCTCCACCTTTATAAAACCGTTACATCTCAAGATTTACAAGCGTATGTTGATATTGATATGACTGTTGAGGCCCAAAGGCCAGATCTTGTTATAGTAAAAGGTGACAAGTTACAGCTTGGTTTGAAACCAATAAAGAAAGTAACTTCGACCGTGTGTGTGTGTGTGTAAGCTGCTGGAGACCAAGTGAGTAGGCTGCACCGGGAATATCTCTCCCAACTACAGGGGCGTCGAGGACGCACATTTCCTGGTTGGATTTTTAAAAAAATTTCTCCAAATCGACGACGAACCAGATTCAAAATCACATGAACGACGAGATCGATTTCTTCAATGGTACGGAAGAACAGCTTAAATCGAAGGCTGTTCGTTACTAACTAGTCAGAAAAACCTGGCTAATCAGNNNNGTGTGTGTGTGTGTGTAAGCTGCTGGAGACCAAGTGAGTAGGCTGCACCGGGAATATCTCTCCCAACTACAGGGGCGTCGAGGACGCACATTTCCTGGTTGGATTTTTTTTTAAATTTCTCCAAATCGACGACGAACCAGATTCAAAATCACATGAACGACGAGATCGATTTCTTCAATGGTACGGAAGAACAGCTTAAATCGAAGGCTGTTCGTTACTAACTAGTCAGAAAAACCTGGCTAATCAGAATCCAGGCATCACCACGTGGAGGTTGCCTTCATGGACGCCCAACTTCGACCGTAAAAATCAAGGCTACGAACAGTTGTTTTCCGATTCATCAAGAAGATTTAGAGTGTATTATGTAAATATGAGCTTTGGAGCTCTGGGTGTGTTTGGGAAAAATAGCTTGATTGTTTCAAAGCTAAAGTCCCTCGATCTCAATGACGAAACTGTTAAATTTATCATCAAAAGATTGATAAATGTTTGTTACTTTATTTTCTGTATGAGAAACAAAGAATGGACAAATCCAGAATTATTAATCTGGTAACCAGCTGATACATCGTCTCTCGAAACTTTCTGCTTCCGGTCCTCTACATGCAGTGACAGCTGAGTTGTGTTGCAACCTGTAAAGAGTAGATCAATTTCATTTTAAATTTTCTAGATCGTTAATTTACAATCAAAGTCATGTGAAGTTTTAAAAAAATTATTACTATTATTTGTATTATATAATAATAATAATAATATTTATTATTACATTATTATTATATTATTATTATTATAATTATTGAAATTCCTTACAATATACACTTTGTATATACTGGAGTTACTCTTGAATATCAAGTTACAACCGTATTATTACTAATATGAATATTATTGTTGTTGTTTTGTCTGCTGTTTAAATGCAGTTATATACCATTTTAACACTACCGCTTTTTTATAAATTCAATAGTAAATAGTTGGCCTTAAGTATAGGCTATTTTTGGTTGTGATTGTCAAGTGCCTTGTTTGTTTTTGTAGGAAATTGACAAAGATACGGATGAGCTGGAGAAACTAAGACTTCTTTTTGATGCAACCAAAAAGAACGTAGCTGACAAGGTGATTTTTTAGCTTTGTTTTCTGGAGTGTTAACTGTTTCAAAAATATTGTACCCGTTAGAAAAAAGCATTGATTTTGTATTTTTCTTTTGGGATGAAAGGAAGGTTATCAGAAAACTCCCCTTTAAAAGTGTGTGAGTTTAGATCCATGCGCCAATCGTGAGATTCCAAATGAACATCTTGATGGTGAAGAAATTGAAGTGATGGAGACATTCTGTTACCTTGGTGACACCATAAATGCCAGTGGATGGGCATATGCTATTGTGACTGCAAGAGTGAGGAGTGAATGGAGTAAGTTCCGTGAACTATTGTCACTGCTAACCAGTAGGGTTCTATGTTTTTCAATCAAACACAAAGTCTACCAGGCATGTGTACGGAGTCTTATGGTATATGGCAGCGAAACATGGCCAGTGAAAGCTGAAGATCTGAGCTGCTTGGTAAGAAATGACATGAAAATGATTCTGTGGATGTGTGACCCTGAAGGATAGGCTAAGCTTTTTGGATCTCAGGAAAAAGATTAAATTTGGATAGCATCAGTGAGTGCATGCAGAAAAGACGGCTAAGTTGGTTTGGTCATGTGGAGAGAAAAGATGACTGTGATTGGGTGAAGAAGTGCATATCAATGAAAGTGGAAGGTGCTGTCATGAAAGGGAGACCAGAGAAAATATTGGAGGAAGTAATCAAATCGGATTTGAAGCAAAAAGGTGTCACCAAAGATCTAGTAAAGGACAGACTGGCCTGGAAGTCCATTTTATTGAACCGTCCAACACATGCCAGCATGTAAATGGACGTAAAACCAAATATGATCATGATGGATCATTATACGTCCTATTAAAAATTTTTAATCTGCTTTTCAATAATCTCGTCATGTATCAATCTTTTATCGGTGTTTAGTATCATAACATCGCGCTCTCAAGAAAATTGGACACTGGTTGACATTATCTGAATCTTTATTTGTTTTTTTTCTTCCGTATCTTGTACGCTGTGACCAGCAATATGCATAGCTGTCATACATCACGAAGGACAACCAGTAGTTTTGTAGTGCCTTTTGATCTTTGATTAAAACGAAGGCAAAGGAAACACATGACCACCCAGAAAAGCAACTGTGACACACACTGCTGAGCTGGAGCCCCAAAAAGGAATTTTCATAATGATTTTAGGTCCCGGGTTAACAGAAGATAAGCATTTTGAGATGTTACTCCAGCGGAAATTGTGAGTTTTGTTAAAAGCAAAATATTATTGTTTTTCCTGCGACCGAAAATTGAGACCCTAAACAGAGTGTACATTGCGTCTTACGGCGGAAACTTTGCTCTTACAAGCGAGATCGTGTGTCATCCTGTAGGAAAAAATTTTGAATTTTTTAGGTTTGACGATTGGCGGCATCAAAACTGACTTCAATGCAAACAATTTTTTGTTATTGCCTTGATCCTTGCCACCTCCTAAAACATCTACAAATTTGATAGTAGACTAACGATATCTTGAATCCTTGCCTATCTAATTATGATGATAGTAATCGTGATGATGATCTTATTTCTGTGTCTTTTTTCATGGTAATAAGGTGTATTTTGTGATGGCAATCAGCTTATTAGTTTGCCACCGGATGCCACTTTTTTACTTTGCGGACGAGACATTTAGAGTAGCTCTTGATAGTGAAGGTGTGACCTGATGCAAATTTGTAGTGTTAATATGAAACAAATAAAAGCTGAATCCTAAGAAATTTTTATTTTGTATTAACACGTAGTCTAGCTGCCACTTGGTTGATAAAAATCTGCTATGCAATATGTTTCTTTTATTAGGGTAATAGATAGTTCTCCGTTGCATTTAATTAAAAAAAACCCTAGTAAATTACTGCGCCATGAAATGTGTCCAAATCGGCTTCCTTTTTTCCCTTTGGTATCTAAATCAGAGTCAAAAACACTGGGCTGCTGGGTTTTTTAGTGCACTGGATGTGCACTAAACAGACATTTTAGCTTAGTTTTCAATGTCAGTAGCTTTCAGTAACCATAACGAATTTTTTTCCGCGAAAATGGAAGTGAAAATATACAATAAATCCTTCACAATTTAAGTTAATATTGGCAACAAAACCCAAGACAACCGACTCAGGAAAACAGGCGTGTGTTTCGAAATAGAGGAAAATTTGAGACAGTACAACTGTATAGAAGTTCTGTCTAGGCACATTCAATGGACCAATGACTTTGCTTTAGGTAGGGAAAAGCTCGTCATAACCGATTGTCGATATAGTAATAGTGGACTGTAGTTTGTCGCCTTTCATGAAAAAACGAATTGGCTGGTTTCGATTTGGTTCCTTTCTCCGAATAACCACTGCTATGTAATCATGAAATGCGTTAGAAGATTTCGAAATGAATCCTATATACATAAGTTTATGTGTTTATGGGGCGTGTTAATGATTATTTTTATTTTACTCCGTATAACCGAAATTCTTCTACTCCGTAGGGGTAAATCGAAAGTTGAGGACACAAAGGGGATTAGGAAAACAGGATTACGATAGGCACATAGTATACTAACCCACCCACCCCGACCTGTTTATGGATATTGATTGTGTTATGCTTTTGCTTGTAACACAATTCCATGGTCCATTCATTCGTTTTTGTCTTCTTTGGAATTTCGGTTTCATATTTGAAATTTGTCATTTATATTTATAGCGAACAGACACACTCTCTAATTTTATTTAAAAACCATAAACGAGTTTTTGAACTTGTCGGATTCCTGTTGAATAACATTTGTACACGGGGGTGATTGTAACCCTTATCCCGTAAAAAAAATGCTAGGCTTGCACCAGTCTTATACTCCTCGTCTTATTTAGTAAGAAAATCCAGAGTTTTTCTGATGCTGTTTAGCTTCCCCCACCAATTTTAGCCGAAACAAGCAAAGCAACAAATGAAAAAATAGAATGTAGTTGACACTGAATTTCTGGATTATTGTCGTCTTGGAGTCCGTCAACAATTTCATGAAGAAGATCTAGTGCTATTTATTTTTATTCCCTTAATTCTTTTGCTTTCAGGATGTTGAGGTCAAGGAAATCAAGAAAACTTTAAATAATCACTTAAAAGACGAGGGTAGCTTGCAGAAGAAGATCGCATCCAAGGTAATGTTCTTTTTTACAGTATTTTACGCAGTAATTGTGTAGAGCCTTGAATTGTTTTATTGCATGAATTTACTTTTATTCGGTTTCCAGACTTGGCTGGGGTTTGTTATGGGGGGAGAGGTGCTAGGTTACGATATAGGCTCTGGATGAGACTGGCAAGTCTTCGTATTCAGAACTCTCCAAATAACTGCAGATATTTACTCAGCCAAAAAGTGTTATTTTCAGATATAATTGTTTTTATCCAGACGCTTCTAACTCCTTGCAATGTGCAGAAAATTTAAAGCACTTTTATGGTTGGAAAATGGAGGGAGATAAATCTTTTCCAAGAATGACAATAAGAACAGTAGCTTTATTTCTAAAGTTTTGTTAAATTTTATGCCAAAAACCAAAGAATGAAACGTGAATCAGCTTGTGTGTATGGACTTTTTAAGGCTAACTGCCTCGTTGTTTTGCAGAGCAAATAAATGTACTCTTGTAAAGACCTAATAAAATTTTACATCCAGTGATATTGATTTCCACAAAGCAACCCAGCATGTTTTAAGCAAAGCTGGTTTAATAGAATCCAAAAGGGAAGATATTTTCATATCAGGTAATTGGCTTTATTGGATCACAATTGCAATCACATTGTATGAATCTGGAGCAACCTCCAAACCTCCCCCTGGGCTCGCACTGTCGTTTTCGCTGAACTTAATTTTACTCTTTGCTGTTCCATCATTTTATGGTAGTTAGTCATAAAGGGAACTCACTTTTTGCTGTTTTTCTGTAAGCAACACCAGACGTGACAAAGAAACTGTTTTAATAACCTATGCAAACACCATTCAGAAAACTTCGATGACCTATGTATGCCTAACAGCGTTAAATGTGGACCGAAAGCAGGAACAAATGCCCACTATTTTCGTAGTGGTCTTGGCTAAACTAGTGAATTTCTATGATTAGACTAGCCTTGTTCCACTCGTATCTTGGACAAAGTAAAGCCATCTTCTTCTTTTTTTGAATACATCTTTTGCCATTAGTTTTAATTGCCTCTCTCGCCCTCTCTTTTTCTCACACCCTTACGTATTCCTTTACTGTTTATTATTAGTACCACGTTCATTATGATTGTAGTGTTTAATCGATTTTAGGAAAGACAACTTGAGGAAAAACAAGCGGACAGGCACAGTATTTTAAAACAAAGCAAGGTATTTATTGTTTTTCCCCTTTTATCATTTAAATATTAGCAGTACCTTTGGTTTTCTGGAGAATATTGACCATAAGGTTTGATCGTGTATAGAGAGAGTGATCTCGATACAAAAACGAATTTTTAGATACCCACTTGCAGAATGTGAGCAACAATGGTATGGAAAAGGAAACAACCGTTTTAAAAACACGGCAAGATTTCTGTACAAGTTGCAGATTCGCTCTTTATTCCGGATTGCCATTAGATGGTTGTTGATGCTAGTCGTTTATTGACAAAATGATGTTACCATTTTGCTGGAAAAATTATAATTAGTTTTGGAAGTTATATTTTTCACTTGTTTAGAAGTAAGTTGTATTATTTGTAATCATGGTAGGATGGTTCAGTGTATAAAATACGTTGGCGTGCTGCCGGTTCTGACCCAAAATAGAGTAGACTATTTCATTTTGGTGACCTTGATTTTAATGTCGATGAACTCGTTGTTTTCAATGACTGTATGCTTGCCCTGAGAATACGCACCTTGACAGTGGCAATCGTTGGGCAAATTAAAAAAAACCATGTTTTTTTTAATTTGGGTAAATTTCATGACTCTTATGGTGTAATGCTATTTTCTTTTCTGGCTAATTTTTATTTTCCCAATTTTTGTTATGGGATGTACCCGCATTGATAGTACGCTATATTGATAGTTCAATAATTTTTTATGGCCTGTGTATACAGCAGGGTAGAAAACAAGAATGTATCCTTGAAGCAAGGGTCTTCACTGCAGTAAATCACTTGATGCCCTTCATTATTATATGCACAACGCCGGGGCTTAAAAACGTAACAACGATGGCATCATTTACGACATACAAAACGAGCTGGAAGGACTCCTTAACTGAAGGACTTTTGTAGATACGGGTAATTAACGATAAGCACTGCTTTGTAGGAAATGAGTAACTGAGGTAAAAAAATGGCAAAATAAGCCCATTTACAGTAGTATCATAAAGGTAAGTTACTTAAAGCGGCGACAGTGTACAAAATTTAATACTTGATGAAAAGTCAAGCCAGATTTTAATAGCCACAAATTTAATGGCTCCCTTGGAAAGTATTTAAATGAGCTTGCAACCGTAGATAATTAGTTTCTTCGTTAGACGTGGTAAATTACTGAGTTTGAACCAGTTTTTAGCTTAAGAGTTGTGATGTAATCAATAAAGTTATTATAATAATAGTATGAAGAAAATCAGTTTGTTGTAACCCATTTCATTAAAGTGACTTCTGGCCTTGATAATGATGACCTCTATGAGAACAAGTGTTTGCATACTATGATAACGTTGATGATACAACTGCCAGTCATACAGTGCTGTCTTTTTAATATATGTATAGATTGCTTTCAAAACAGGATTTTGAATGCAATCTACACATATTTTGAGTTTTGAATGAGTTGCGCTGTATGTCTTGACCAAAATTGCCCTACTTGTTTCCAGACCTTTCTTCCTAACGAAGGGTCGGCTAATTATGATGATAAGAACATGCTAATAATAATGCCATGTTATGTTATTTTTCATTCATTCTTTTACACCTGATAGATGGAAGATATTAAATTGCCATTCAAGAAAGGGTCTATGGGAGACATTGCGGAAGGGGTAAGCAGCATTTCTGATTGTTTTTATACCACAAATAATCCTTTTAGAAATGCAATTAATATTATTGCGTTGAATGTATGTTGTTTTAAGGGGGAAATGAGACCTTATTAAAGAACAATAAAGCGAAACATAAATTATGACGTTTTGTCTGAATTTGTTTTGTAATTATGATATTATACACACAGTTGATATTATCAGTTGTGTGTATAGACTTTGGCAGTAGTGAAGTATTTTGTTGGTTTTTTTCTGTTTGTCTGTTTTTGTTGAATTGTATAATTGATACAACATCACTGGTATATCCATTAATTAGTTAATCAAAAGGCTATCTTATTTTGAATTACACTTTTACAAAACTGGGGCAAATTAGGTGGAAGACAACTATAGCCTCGTCAGCTTCCTACTATTATTTGATGAATGGAACAGTGCTTAATAATACTATCCATTCGTCTGGAATAAAAGAATAAATGTTATTTAATAGCATCCTAGTGTCGTTCTTTAGCAGTTTATACGAGTGTTTGCATGCCCCTGATCGGTTTAATGCCAAGGAAATTTTTAGAACCTGAGTTTTTATTTTGAAGGAAAATGAATGAGAAAACATCTTAATTACACATGTGAATGGGCCATTCGATCTTTATTTACACCAATGACCTTGAAAAATTGGCTGTTGCCATAAATTCGGCATATGGAATGATAAATGGGATATAGTTTAGTTTTGATTGTACTTTATTATTTGAATTAATTTGAAATGTTACCTCATTTTCCAAGCACCTTACTTTTGCCTTGAATGACACCCTAACGATTGGTTGATTTCCATCCGCTATGTATAGAAAAGACATTTTAAAATCATTTATGGTGAGCAGAATAAGTATCATATTTTATCGTTACAAGATGACAGCTTTATAAGAAAAGATTTGGGTAAAGTAATTTTATAACTTTTGACTATTCAGAAGGGTTATAAACACCAATGTTGTTATGTAATTAAAAAAGACAATTTGTATGATGGTAACTGTGAGAAAGAGTAACATGATAGAGAAGAGAATAGAAACAGTATATTTCTTTGAGATGCATATAGATGCAAGTATACATAATACAAATACACTGAAATGGATCGAAATGGAAACAGGCCTATTACGTTCTTCAGTTTTATCTTAATAAATTATTGTGGCACCACATTCCTGATTCACATCGTTTGATATCTTATCCAAACCCAATAATATAGGGCTGATCTTCCCGTGACAATATATCGCTTGGCTTAGCAGATGACGATGTAAGCGACAGGCGCTGGGTCTAATTCAATAGGATGCAACATATACATACATATAAATTTCACTTGTTTTTCTTAATAACTCCAAATCCTATATTTGATAAAAAAGAGAAATAAAAATTGGATTTTGAATTTTTTCTTGACGGAATGGTCGGCTAAAAAGCTTCGTCTAGACGTTCCCCTAATATTTCTTGGCTAACTCATCACTTGGCTTCATATTCTTGTTTGTTCCCTGTTTTTTTTTCTCTTTTCTTTCAGTCATTTCTTCATAATTTCATACACTTAGTTGTATTTTGCCTAAAAATATTGTATTCTGTTACAGCATTTATCATCAAGTCAAGGAGAAGACGACGATGGCAGCATTAGCAGCTCTGTACGTATTGGATTGTTGGTTACTTTGTATATAGTATTTAATGCTCAGCAACCTCTTGTGTTAACTTAAGCCTTTACGATTCTGTGAACTACTTCGCTCTGTATTAAGTGATTGTTTCCAGTATAAAACTGTTTAATTGCCCCTTCAAATTATTATGTACCTTCAGCATTATTGCATACGTTGAGCAGTATTGATAAACATGCGCACGTACATTCCTGTCTGCCTAAATGTACGTGCGCACATTTTCATATATTTACTTATTTAATACTTAAGGTATGGTGCTTCACACATCCACAGGTTTTATTCTGGTAATATTCATTTTTACTCTGTAATTTTACCGTTGTAGTTTCCCATTGATTGAAATGATGTCATTTGTCTCACAACTTCTCTCTGTGGGCTGATTTGCAAGCTGTCCTATGTCTAATTGTTTTGTGTCTTGAAAACTTAACTTGAAAACTTAAATCAAAAAGAACCTTACAGATATTGGACTGAATAGAAACAGTAGAAGTGTTGGTAACTTCATGTATTTTAAAGGGACTGTTTGGAGCTTGATACGGGGACTTGACGACAGATTTGCTTCATAATAAAAAATGCAATCACCACACACACACACACACACACACACACACACACACACACACACACACACACCCACACACACACACACACACA
>RDPX01000148.1:1375365-1400187 GCA_003991215.1 Morbakka virulenta
TCACCACACACACACACACACACACACACACACACACACACACACACACACACACACACACACACACACACATGCTCCACCCCCTCTCCCTCCCCCACCTTTTATGTATATATCTGCATATTATGACAAGCTCCATACATTTGAATTAAAATTTGTTGTATTCGACAAGCAAACATTCCAATTCTTTCTTCATTAAGTGTCTTCCAGTGACGGAGCAAGTTCTTTATTTGTTTAACTTGGCTTCCGTGCAGTCCTGATTTCTTTCACAAAGCAATATTTATAAAGGCTGAACATATGCGTCAAAAAGATTAAAAGAACCTAAGTCTCTCTCGGATTTTAACTTTAGAAAAAATCCCTATACAGGTGCATGTGTAGCTGCTTATGTTTTAGAAGAAAAAAAATGTCCATGCTGCAACCATTCCTTCAGGTGGAGTAAATGTCCAGACTAAGTAGCTTTGTTCTCGACTGTCACGAGGAATTTGTTATAGGTATAACTGTATTTAGGAAGGGGTACAATAGATGTTACCCAACGTATTGCAGCAGGATTTGAAGGAGAACGTGAAAGTGACTATGAAATCTGCTACTCTGGCTCTTAAAATTTGGGATCCGGTATATGTATAGGTGTTTAATCCAGTAAAAATGAGGGTGAAAATCAATGCTATTAAATACAGTCGTTAAAAATAATTCTCTATTTGTCATTATTGAATTAAAATGTGACAATTTTCTTCGCCCTGTGAATGCCCAGGCTGTAAGGAAGCATAAAGAATGTGATCCATTTTAATGTGAATAAGAATGGAATTAACCCAAAAGCAACATGTTCTACTCAGCCATTTGCTTGTCATTGTTTTTAATGATTTCTTTATATCTGAAAAAAAACTTTTTACAACGTGATCATTGAACAACAAGAAGGGAAAATTGGAGAATATTGTGGAGGATAAAAAGTATCCAGAAATATCATGTTATCGAATAGAATCATTACTGGAAAAACTTATTTTTATGTTTTAACGAAAGTAAAGGATTTTTGTTCAATTTTTGCTGTTGTAAGTGGTTTTAATCACTTCTACTTCTTCTTCTTCTTCTTCTTCTTCTTCTCCTTCTCTTTCTCTTTCTTCTTCTCCTTCTCCTACTCCTTCTCCTACTCCTACTCCTCCTCCTCTTACCGTCCAACTTAATCTGATCGCTTGTTTTTGGTTTTTTTTGAAAAAGGGTACCAGAGCAGCATATGACAGAGAAGCCAGCATCCAGATAGATTACGGAAAAATGAATACAAAACTGAAAGCGGTAAGAAAACAGGCTATTTTAGTAGTAATGCATTCATTAAGATAAATTGACACCAAAACCTAAAACTTGACTGACTTTTTTAATAAAGGGAAATAGGAGGTTGGGTTTCCCTTAAAAGCTCCTTAGGAATTTATGCACATTTTGTTATTGTTTGAAAATTCTGGAACTGAATATTGTACATAGATAAATCATATCTTTGGGTGCATACCCTCTGTATGTACAAGATTTTTGTGGGGTCACGAATTTCGAAACTTACAGAAAACAACAAAATCTAAAATCCCTGAAATCAAACCCCTGTCCTTTAACTCTGCTCAGGCAGTTGTGTGACCCCAGTGTTACCAGTACAGTTTTGCAGTTTCTAAATGGAAACAGAAGTTTGTTTTAAGGTTTCTGGCATTCAGTGGTACCTTCAGACAAACAAGAAGCATCAGTTTGCGAGTCCAAATGCTTCACGAATTCGGTGGGTACTCTCGGTAAGCGCAACAATAGGTTTGGGATTCCAGGTGTTGTGTACTTATTTTTTAAATGATCTGGAATGCCTACCGATAAAACTCTGGTTGGTATGTGGCAATGTAGTGCTGGCTCACGTGCATATGCTCATGTAACACCAAGCAAAAAATCGTTAGCATTTCCTTTGTCAATTGGCTGACGTGGGAATTCGCGCCATGCCGTAGATTGTTCTGTGGTTCCTAAAATGTATCACGATACCATACACAACCTATACCACCGTAATCTTTAGCCTTTCTCTGACACCTAACCATTTTAGACAACATACTTTGTACGTGCGGAGTTACATAAAGCGGTAAAAGTAGCCATTGGAAATGTATTAATCATTCTTCACTCATGAGAAGCTCATTTTTGTCAAGGATTGTTTTTGCTGTTTTGTTTTATTTGACTCTATTCTATGAAACCGGTAAGGCATGCATAAATGGTTAATGCTATTGCACAGTAACCAGGCTGCTCCAAATTCGATTACCTGGATGGGAGCAACCTTAAAATGCCTTTTATCTGTGGTGTCTGTAAACAGTTTTTCCAGAAATAAGATAAATTTGTTCAGACTTAGCTGCTGCTGAGTTTTTTGTATAAATTTGACTAAACAATTTGATAGTTATAGAACAGGAACAATTAAGGCTAGTTCTTAAATTGTGTACTACCCGACGAAATGAATATGTTTTTGGAGAAGGTCAAAATAACTTTTTTAAAAACGTTTTAGACCTGGGATATGTTTGGTTTGGTTCTTTCGACCACCCGATACTTTAGTGATACACTCGCAAGGAATGGAAGCAGAAACCGACATTCCGATTTCATTCAAGGCTTTAACAATGTGGTAAAACGCTGTAGCAGTGGGTGATTTTTTTTTTTCAAAGAATGTCTAAATAATGAAGTCATCAACTTTTGATATGTACAGTTATATGTTAGCTGACATATTCAAATATAGTAACCCATTATTATTATTAACTTTCTGGTGGATTACACAGAGCAGTGATTATTTAAGGCCTCACACGATTTAAACACAAACTTGAATTAGCAGTGGCTTGTCTACTACGATGTATAGTAATAATGTAACTATTAATAGTGATAATATTTATAATTATATCAAGAAAAGTACATATACCATCGAGGATACACACGTACAACGTGAAGAACAATCTGAATCAATTCTGGTAAAGAAAATTCGTCTTATTTTCTTAAGGTAGCAATTTTTTTTTAACTTTATTATTAAAACCTTCTTCGATTCCCCGAGCGGGTGAAAAGAATTTGGAACTTTACAAAAGAAAAAGCCATTGGTTGGCGTCAGGAAGGCCATCTGCCCAAGAAATTCCTCACCGGCAAAACAAAATCGCACTGAAAGGCACTGTCTGAGCCCCAATTACTCGGGGAAAATGACGTTAAAACCAAAAAAAAACTATTAAAACATTCTAGTTCAGCAATAATTATAGCATAATTTGCCGCCAGTGCGTTTAGAAATTAAATCTGAGCGTCAAAACAGATGAAGTTGCTTGAGTTTTTGTGGGGTTTTGGGGGGTTCAGTTTTAACGTCGTCGTTTTTCCTCCGCAATTTAGGCTCAGATGGTGCCCTTCAGAGGGACTTTTTTGGGTAGTGAGGAATTTCGTGGCCGGATGCCCGTCCTGACGCCAACCAATGGCTTTTTATTTTGTAAAGCTCCAAATTCNAAAAAGCCATTTGTTGGCGTCAGGAAGAGCATCTGCCCAAGAAATTCCTCACCGGCAAAACAAAATCGCACTGAAAGGCACTGTCTGAGCCCCAATTACTCGGGGAAAATGACGTTAAAACCAAAAAAAACCTATTAAAACATTCTAGTTCAGCAATAATTATAGCATAATTTGCCGCCAGTGCGTTTAGAAATTAAATCTGAGCGTCAAAACAGATGAAGTTGCTTGAGTTTTTGTGGGGTTTTGGGGGGTTCAGTTTTAACGTCGTCGTTTTTCCTCCGCAATTTAGGCTCAGATGGTGCCCTTCAGAGGGACTTTTTTGGGTAGTGAGGAATTTCGTGGCCGGATGCCCGTCCTGACGCCAACCAATGGCTTTTTATTTTGTAAAGCTCCAAATTCTCCTTGCCCACTCGGGGAATCGAACCCGGACCGCTTGATTACTGTGTAGCTTTTATTTATTTAACTTATGACGGACTAGTATTTTTTGGGTAAAAAATGCGATGTTCCTTTCATATTTTGCATTTTGAGGTGAATCAAACAAATTTCTTCACTTTGAAAATAATATGGCAAAAATTAGTTAAGATCGCTATGAATCTTTTTCTTTTACGACTCCGAAGCCAATAAAGAGGATAAAGTTTGAGGATAATGCAAACAAATAAAAAAATTAAGCGCAAAAATGGCATACCTTATATTACATTGTTTTCAAAGTTTCTGGAATATGACACCCAATAAGGTAGCGTCGGAGAGATGCTTCCCGCCCATTTTCGGTTTACAGTGGACAAATTGTGGTAGAAAATTGTCCCTGGTGCCAGAAAATAGTCGTGTTTACCGCAAGAATATAGTAAATATTTCATGTGAGATAAATTTAACACACACCATTAATTTTTGGCTGTATTAATTTTTGTTCTGAATGCGCTGCGAGTGAATACAGCGAATTTGCTATTTTATATTATACTATATTATTCTATATATACTATATTGAGGGTTGAACTATATACATACTTATTCACCTTAGTGAAAAGACTGACAAAAGTAAATTATTCGGACAACAATTACAGAAATAAATCATTTCTTTCCTTAGTTTTTACTATTTTTGACTAAATGTTTGATAAAATTGTCTTTTTGTGTTCGAAGATTGAAGAACAAGAAGTGAAGAATAAGACACAAGAATTAACCGCCAAAGTTAACAAATTGGAGTCAACTTTGTCTCGGATAGCTGCTCCAAATATGAAAGCTCTTAGCAGGTAAATCAAAACTCTTCTTTAAAATGATGCTTGGTCTTGTTTATGTGAAGAGTCGGGTGGTCCGTAACTGGTTGTAGCAAGATCGTCTGAAGTGGGTTGCGAACTTATTTTATTTTAGTTTTGAAAATAGACTATTTAATCATTAAGTGCTTTATGAAAAAACCAAAACGAAACGAAAAGTAAGCAGTGCATTAGTAATTTATTTTAGGTTGATCGGGAAACGTTACGGATCAATAACGTGCCATAGCCATGTTATTGTCTGTATAGCAGTGTTTCTGGATACCTGCATACCTTTTGTTTGAGAACGGTTATTAAACGTACCTTTTATTGCCTTTACCATGGCAGTTACAGCACTGTCGGAGAACACAAGTTTTCTCTTTCAAAATACATTTGCGTATTAGATAACTTCAATTGTGTAGCACTTTCACCATTATTGTTTGGTACCAATGTTTCCAGTGTCCTTTCCTACTCGTTTCCGGGCCAACAGGATTAGAAAAAGTGATTATTGCTGCCTATGTGCGTGTTTTTGTTTGACCTGCATGGAGTGTTGTAATCGTTCAATGTGACAGCTACAACAAACATATGCAAAAACGCTTCTACTATGACATTTGACTACTTTCCACTTCAGGTTACTGGCTTACTTGACCTTGTTGAGTTGCTAATAGTGCTTCAATGTCAAGCCCAATACTGCTACGTGTTACCACCACTACACAGTTTTGGTGGCAGTTCTCCTGGTTTCACAACAACGTTATTCACCGAACTAAACCTCTTTTCAACAAAGAAAGGTTGTTGGAATAGCAGCTGGTAGCTACACAGTTTCATTCACCAAGATTATTTATTTGCTTTTCTCGTTTCTATTCCTGAGTCCTGCATACCAACCCCTCACCACACATTTCAATTCTATGTCATTTTATGTTGGCCTTTAAGCTTGAAGGTGCTTGACTGGTTTTATGTTCGACTGGATCTTTACTCTTAAAGGATTGTCTCTTTGGGGTAGATCTGAAATTGTACTTTGGAAATTTGATAAGTGAGCTAAAACTCACATCTTGTAATTATTTCTTACTTGTCCCCTTTTATTTTATGGCATTCACTTTTCATTCAACCCAGCAATCAAAATCGCCTACTGTACTTACCTGTTGAAACTTTGCAATGAGTTATGCCAATTCAAAGGATATTGTTGTAAGCTGATTGTGAGTCGCTTTTGTTAACCACCCGATCTGTTTGAAAATAAGTCTTTGCAAGTCTCCATATGTATAACAGCTCTGAGAAATGTTAATCATTTACTTGATGCTTGTTGATCATTATTAATTGAATTGTGAACTATGCACTGCTTTGAAGTCTTTACCCAGTTTGCATGGTGACGGAGTTTAGCCGATGTACCGTGTAATAACCACCAAGCACGAATTGATTCCTTGGCCTACGATGGAAGGTAAAAACACGTCTTTTCTGTTAATCTGTCTTGATCGCTGCACTATCAGTAACACATGCAGATTTAGTCCGTGGTTGTATTTTTGTGCTAGAGGCAGTTACACAAGATAGTGGTCCTATTTTGTTTGGATAATCTAACGGCTTTTCATCCGATAGATTTATCAAAATTGAGTCATGAAATCCAACGTATTTCAACAACAGGGCTTTACTGGCGTGTATGAACTACAGTACTTTAGTCAATCTCAAATGAAGATTTCACAGATACCTGTATACTTTTATCTCCATATGATTGACACCGCATCAATGTATGTTTCCAAGGTTACAATTAGTCAATGATATACGGGACCAATGGTGATGAGTGGATGCTGGTTACAATACTTTTCTTCGTTGCTGGTAAAATTGTAAGAGTATTAATATTAACAAAAACGTTTAAACATTATGCTGTGTATGCTGTAAAGTGATCCTCATTAACAATATCTGAAGTCTACATTATCATGTATGTTTTAATGTTGTTCTTGTAAGTAACAGACCGTTGCAGGGTTCTCTCCAGTACGATAATTACAACACAAAATAAGTTTAAAATCCTTTTATTTTTCCAGACTGGATGACGTTCAGATGCGGCTCAGAGAGACGAATGCGGAGTTCATTAATGTACGTAAGGAATCAAGGAAAGCGAAAATGGAATTTGAAGCCGTGAAGAAGAAGAGGTACAATTGAAGCTCTGAAATTATTTGTTTCGTTTTTCCGTCAACAGGTAGCTGTCGTTTGAATACTCAAAACACGACTGACTTTTTTAAACAAGGATCTGAAACCAAAAACAGCCAAGCAACTTGTATGTACCAATCTAGTACAAACACCTATCTGCAGGCAATCTTTTCTGTCTTCAACAAAAGACATCGCTGTAACATTTTTTTTGGAATAGCACTTTTCAGTATTTTTCGCTGAAAAAAATCTCCTTTTGCGTTCTCTTTTTTCCTGCTAAACTTTGGAACTAGTAACCGACACACCTCATGCTCCTCTGACTCGCATAACAAAGAGGGCCTTCGCGAATATTCACCTCTGTCAGCTAGGCGCCTGCAAAATTAACGCCCTTCTTAAATTACTGTAGAATCAATGCCCTTCTTAAATAGCAGGCTAACTTTAGTGTCAGTAAATTTGATGGAAATTTTGACACAGAACAACGCAGACCGTAGGCCTTACGAAATAACATCTACACCCCTTCCCACTTAAAATACACTTTGATCTTTAAAATACACACCGCCGAAGGAAGCAATTATTAAACCAAACAGCTTGTTCCTAAAATATCTTTTTTAGCTTCAGAGATTATTGTTCAGTATTCGCATGAATGTGAATCCTATGTACACGCAGATCACGTTGAAGTTGAAAATGATTTTGCAAAAAGATCGTGTTCTTGCTTTCTAATATGTTACAACTCGATTCTCTGCCGGACTGTAAAGCCATTGCAGGAGTGAATTTTCTTTCCCGTGACTTAAAGAGATCAATTTTTTTGGAGATCGGCACACAAAAAAGCTGTGAATAAAGTTTGATTTTTATTTGTTTCGTTATTGATGTATTTCCACGTTTGGAAAGCAATGTATCATGCTGATGACTACCTAGTCTTCATCTGAAATGTGTAGACTAGATAATACTATAAAGATTGAGTGCCGTTTCCAACAATAATGATTCTTCGGCCCCCAACTGCCAGTTTCTCTTTTGAACCTTGATCCTCATTTTCGCAGTTTCTTTAGCTTTCTGTATAATTTACAGTACACAGTTGGTCTCTGTGACATGCCTTAGATAACATTAACCCCTTCACACATGATCATGCCTTACAGAACCTACACGTAATATATTTATTAATAGCATCAAATAGTAACTTAAATGTTAGTAGGGGGGTTCAAATGAATTCGATTCTTCGAATGATTAGTTTACATTTTTCCAAGCACATTAGTGCATCAGAAGATATTTATCAGAAGAAAAAATGTGAAAAAATGACGCTTCCTCGTAGTCTGTTTTGTTCCCATTACATAGCTCCGTTCATGGTAACATAGTATAAACGAGTCTTTGTTCTTACTATAAATAATAGTGGATGATTAGTAATTTTTTATAGTTTTGACGTCATTTTTTCCTAGCAATTGGGGCTCAGGCGGTGCCCTTCAGGGGGACTTTGTTTTTGCAAGGAGGAATTTTTTGGCCGAATGCCCTTCCTGACACCAACCAATGGTTTTTTTCTTTTGTAAAGTTCCAAATTCTCATCGCCCGCTCGGGGAATCGAACCCGGAACTTATTGGTTACTGTGCAACTGCACTTACTTCTACGCCACGGCCTATAAATTAGTACTTAAATCAAGAAAACAAACGAGTAAAGATTGCCGGAGAATAAAAGAAGTTTTTGCCCGTTTTTATGAATTAAACTCTTAAGCGAATCCAAATCAACACACGTTTGAGGGGTTTTTTAAAGTACGCAAAGGAATGGAATTAGGGAAGTTATTCTGGCATCGACGAAGTTTAAACAAGTTAAACAAATTGATAGTCCGTAATAATTTTGATGATAACAACATCTGCTGAAATTTTAATGTTTTTTAACCGCATTAAATTTAAGTGTGGTTTTAACTCCTTTTGACTTGAGATATCCTTATCTTCAAGGAAACTTAATCATTATTGCTTTCCCAGCGTTTTACCCTCGCACCCTTTCTTCGCCAACTTTATGATCATACATACTCTGGCTATTACTTGAAAAACATCGGTAACGGGAATGAGAATCAAAGGATCGCAGAAACTTAGGGTGCGAGATGTGGAGTTGGGGTTGTGGAGGAAAACTGGAATGACAGAGCGAGTTTCAAACGGAAGTGCCAAGCCATCGGCCCGATATAAATATTAGATAAAGGCTGATTGAATAAGAAGATACCTAGCCATTTACTCTCTCATTGCTTTTTAGTAATTATCAGTAATTTATGTCTGGTATTTTACCGTAACAATACTCGTCACTGACCAATTTTCTTTTGGCTTGGTTTCCAGCTCCTTGCCTACTATTTTTTTTATAAACTACTATAAATACTGTTTTCTTTTCCTTGAAAGACACCAATCAGATCAAATTGTTGTCACTTGAAGCTAACGGTTGAGGTGCTCATGTTTCTAAAACTTTTTACATTGCCTGTAATATTTTGAGTGATAATTTTCTAGCAAAACTGCTTTCCTGAAAATTAACCTTTCTTTGACTAACGCAGCCTGATACGATCTATACCTTTTACGTTGACCCCGTATAATAGCAACACCTCGTACATTTCAGTAATTTGAGAGGGAAGGCAATCACAATGGAATACACCGCTTTCAAGGGTACACGAGCCTTGGCCATGTTGATGGTTGTTATTGTATCCTTTTTGCCAACTGAAAATATATTATTGGTAATTTCTTGAATGAAACTGGAATTCAGTTTGTTTTATGGTCAGCCAAATGTCAACCTTAGGTCGCAAACGTGGAATAAAGTAATGTGACCCTGGGAATTGATAGGCAATATATAACAAACTTGATGCTTAAGGTCAATGCAATAATTTGAAAAATGACAATGCCCTGGGAAAATTACTGGCCTCTGTGACCCCATCGTTGATTTAGTTATCTGGTAGCTGAACAAACTACGTATTGGTGACAACCTCTTTTGGTATTTATTAATATATTTAACAAACATTCTTGTGTACCCATCAAATGGTTGAAAATCGTTATAAAATGTAACTTACCATTTTCGTAACTGATTTAACCCTGTTACCACTGCAGATATCTTTTGATTTATGATTCCAATGTGAAATGATATGTGGTTTAATCAGGGTGTAGTTATATGAAAATATCTTATTCATATTTTTTATGTCTGTCACTTGGTATTCCCATTCTAACGTAACACTTTTGATACTTTATGCTGACTGAAGGGTTGTAGAAGAATTCATATGGCATATTTAGACCCCATATCTTGAGAAGCTGGGCATTCGAGGAGCCGTGGCTTTGTGGTTAGTACAGTTGGACAGTAACCATTAGGTTCCGGGTTTGATTCCCCGAGCTGGTGAGGAGAATTTGGAACTTTACGAAAGAAAAAGCCATTGGTTGGCGTCAGGAAGGGGATCCGGCCAAGAAATTCCTTACTGCCAAAACACAGCCCCTCCGAAGGGCACCGTCTGAGCCCTAACTGCTGGGGGAAAATAAGGATAAAACTAAAAAAAAGCTGGGCATGCTATTTTCTGGGCTCCTTTTTGTATCTCTTTACCTAAAAATAAAATTTGCCCAATACATCCTTTACTTTGCTTTATATAGGCAAAAAATAATTGGTTGATAAGTGTCCTATATATTTATAAAAGTTGCAAGAATAAAAAGTGCATCAGATATTGAAGCTTTTTAAAACTATTGATTAATGCCCTTTTGCATGAGAAGAAAATTTGAGTTCAAATTTGAAACATTGTTTTGATAAAAAGATTCTATTTACGTACAATAAGTAGTAATATTTATTTGAAACGCCAAATATACGAAGTCAAGGATGTACCCTTAATTCTTAGAACTGTTCCAGGGTAGATGTGATAATGATGGTGACGGTGGTGATGATGGTGATGATGGAAATAGTGGTAACGGTGGTGATACGCATGATGATCATAATGGTGACGATGAGAGTGAAGATGGTGATACTGAGAATATTAAATCTGCCAGTTTTATTGTATCTCAACTTAGCAAGGCATACTTAAACCCATTACTTACAGTTCCCCTTCCCCAACCAGCAAGTGTTGTTTCCTTTTGTATAAACCAGGGCATACAGAGGATTGTTGTCATTAAATATTAGATATAACTTTGTTTATTTAGTCACTTGTCTTTTCCAAATATGCAGCCAAACTTCCTGTTATTAAACTAGACTTTAGATTATGTTTATTTAAGTAATCTGTTTTAAGTCACCGACACTTTCTGGAAAAAGTGGACAATGTGAATGCAACGTAATTATTTATTAGTAGCTGGACCGTTTTTTTACCCCGTGTGTAACTGCCATTAAATTTATGGTATGCATTTAAGGTACTTTACTACTATGTATCAATTTTGTCAGAGACCAAAATCCATCTTTTTATTTTATAGATACGATAAGTTTATGGATGCCTTTGAGCACGTGTCCGCAAAAATTGACGATATTTACAAGGTGCGTTTTTGATGAATTAATCTCTTCTCCATTTGTGATTAACTTTGAAGATCCATCAGCCGTATTACTGTATAATGAAATATAAACGATAGAAGATATAGCGTGTACCATAAAGCGTCAAGATAGCTTTGAAAATCGGATTCATTACAACAGTCCAAAACCCGTTTTACTTGCCTCTTCCACGCATGCTACTCTGCTCCACCATTGTAATTTGGTTTCACTGTGGATACAGTATGTTTTCCTTCACGTTTTATGACAAGAAAAGGAGTTGCAAAATATGTTGTACCTAAACTGGATTTGAATCAGTGTCATTGGCTTCTTGACCATCAGCTGTACCAACGGGCTTGCAGGCGCGATATTCTTAAATGTATATTCAAAACCTCTCATGCAACGTGTTTCCACAAATGCGCTAGTGCTTATTAATCTAATTTGGATGCCCCCCTACGATTGTCTTGTTAGATTTTTAGTAATGGCCTCTTTAAAGTACCTACTTTCTATATACACCCAGGTCTCGGCAAATACATGCCAAGTATTGTGCTTAAGATCTTGTATTGTATGATAACAACATGTACATAATTTTGAATTGCATATTTAATTTTCATTCCACACACTCCGAATATTAGGAGGCAAAAATGTTTGTAAAGCCTTAAGCGATGACATGTGAGTAACGCATGACGTTTATGGTTTTATAGTTTCCTAAAACTTTTCTGTTTAACATTTTTTCTGTAAATAATTTCATTCCAGGAATATTTTTTGTATGTTCTTGACCTCGGATAGCGTAAAAGGTTATTCAGGTCATAGTACGCGGATGTTCTTTTGATTATTATGATATCGGGTAACTAATGTGTTGCGCATTTCTCAAAAGCGGCAGATTCACCATGCTATCTTGGTATCATGAAATAAAAACCTATTGGCGTTTTACAACTGAAGTTCTTCACCCCAATTATCTTTACCAGTTACCACCACAGAAACTTAGAGTTAGTATATTTTCGAATTTCATTTTCCAGGAACTTGCAAACAACCCTAGTGCCCAGGCCTTCCTTGGTCCAGAAAACGCGGAGGTATGTTAACCTTATGCTTTTACTTACGTTTTTTGTTTTGACAGCTGATATTCCTGACTCACTCAAACTGGTTTTGTCTTCTCCAGTCAAGGTTTTATACAAATTACTATAACCCTATCAACATGAGATTTCTGTAACTTACACCGCCAAAATACCTTACACATCTGACTTCCTATAACAAATCATCTTTTCAGAAATACGTTGTTTTGACCAAAGTATGCGAAAACACCAAGATTAGGGGTGAAAAACAAGTTTCCTTTTTGCCGAACGCCTTTGTCACGATTTACCGTCTGGGCCTAGCTAGCCAAGCCTTTGATAAACAGAATATTGTACTACGCTACCCATATTTGATTATTTTTTAAATGAAGTTAATCAAGAGCTTTTCGGGTTAACAATGACACACTTTATTAGTTAATATTTTTAGCAAATGCTAAGAGAATGGTACAAAAGTGTCCAATAAATGAGTAATCAAAAATAGTAGTATAAATATTACTAAACAAATGTATGAAACAAAATTCCCAAGTTTAATTACGAAAAAAAAGTAACCAGTGCAATATTATCCCGTAGTTTACGTGAAAACTATCATAAGTTGCCACATACTTCAAATTTGAATTGTAGCTTTTGAAATCTTATGGTCACATCGCAACTCTTCTTTATCAAAGTACTTTGAAAGCCAAATTGAAAAATTTGTTTTAATCATTACATTCGAAGATTGTTTTCTAAAATATCACTTCAATAAAATTTTTGTTGTTGTCATGAATGAATATTGCAAATAACAGGCTGTATTATTCGTACAATCAACTGAGGAATTTCAAAATAAGTTCAAGAAAATATGTGGTCTTCGCTGTTCCGATATAGTTTTACAGTCACAATTTTTATCCAACTAGTTCTTTTCATTACTTATTGAAATAAAATCAGTAGAATTTGCTTTGATGTCATACAAGTTTTTCTTCATATCAGTCATGACAAGTGCTCATTTTATGAATTTAAAGAGAAAGAAATAAGCTGAATGTGAAGAAAGTTCAACCTGTAAGCGACAGGGTATAATATAACTTCACGCTCTTTTACGGTCTAAGACAAGTAGATCCCCAATTCTAAGGCAAGAATATTCTTATTCTGTGGCTGCCACTTTCTAGAATATTTTTTGTAACTAAAGCAGGTAATTTGGCAACCCACAATTTGCATGTTGATGTATTCAGTGTGTTGGTCTAATACATAATTTGTTTAAAAAATCTCAAAACGTACTGACTAGTTTTTTGTTGATATTGCTTGAACAAAAAAGCTGGTGGTCTGATAAATGTATGAGACATGCCCACAAAATTTTGACAAATAAAAGATGTTTTGCAAGTGACACCATCTTTCTGATCATTTTTTGTGCTTATTTCAGAAATCAGCATGGAAGAATACTGTTCGACATATTAGTAAGGTATTTGAACTCCCCCAACGACACCAGTAAAATTCCTCCATTACTTTAAGGTCCCGTTGAAATCATTCTTCTTGCTCATCACTTATTCAACCAAGATTGTCAATGAATTCCTCTATGTGACAGAACAAACAGTGGGTCATGATGTTCATCTTGCAGCCATGCAGTTGAAATGAGGACAAGATCTCGCTCACGATTTCTTGAAGTTTTGTGACTTGTTCACTACTTGAACAAAAGCTTGCCTTGATGTTTACACTAATGGTCATGGAGGTTATGAACTCTCTCTTTATGTATTAACATACTGTTTCATAAGACCCAGCATGATATGCCATTGTTGAAATATGATTTTATCTCTTGGCATTAGTAGATAGTTCACAATGTTTGCCCAACATGGCACAGGAATTTCATTGAAATGCATAACAGGCAGAATGGCTGAATTTTAATTGTTGAATCACTATTTCTCTGTGATACACAGTAACAGTTAACTACACTATTCCTAGGCTCTTTCCAAATCATTGGAATCCCAAAGTTATAGCTTTCTTACCAAATGTCCATTGGCATAGAGGTTCGACACATTTTTTTACAAACGATATGCAGAGCCCGGGTTTTATTTTGATTACCAAGCTTCACATGAAAACGTGCATATTGAAATTTTTCACAAAATCTGTTCTATTAAGTTTCTATTTTACCTTTATGAACTGCCCACCTGTGTAACTAAAGCTTAAGGATTGTTTATATATTTCGTCTGTTAACTGCCTATTTTTCTGTACCAAAACATTTTTTTCATTTCACTGTTGGGCAAAAAATGTTTTGCAAATTTTTAAATGAAAAAACACGACTCGATATGACAAATAGCTTCAGAGCACTTCAGGAGACACAAAGGTGACTCCTCTCATGTGGTTATGCCAGTGTCCATCTCCTATGTAAACTACCAAGGAAAGCTTTTTAACCTCTTCCCAATTTGGATTAGCATTCAAATTTTAGTCTGTAATAATGCCTTAATACAGTAGGCTTACCTTTATGTTCAGTAAACAAAAAGTCAATATGGCCTCAATGTCCAAGCAGGAACACCCCACTCTCTCTCTCTCTCTCTCTCTCTCTCTCTCTCTCTCTCTCTCTCTCTCTCTCTCTCTCTCCAGCTGGTCCAGCTGGTCCAGCTGGCAATCCTATCAAAGATACATTGAATTTCAACTGATTAATATGTGACATTTGCCGTTGTCCACTGTACCTCAGACTTCAGAATTGTAGACCCTGATTCTTCTGTCTTTAAGACGACATATTCAGGTTTTTGTTCGTCATAGTCAAATAAGTCCCGGACCTATTCCTCTCAACCAGCCGCGACCCCTTGATCTTTTTCAACGTTAGTTTTGTTGTGAGACAAATTCTTTATCTTCTTACACCTCTTGTCAAGCTTTTTCTCCTTGATCTTCTTGTATTTCTTCCTAAATTTGTGTACTGATTTGATTATACTGCCCTGGGTTTGGTTTTGTAACCTTTCTCATTAATCCTTGTATTCGTAATGATGGTTTGTTTCCCATACACCAGTTACTAAATCGGTCGCCTCTTTTATTTCATTCACCAAGATGTTATGCTCCAACCGTTATCCTATCCTTTTCTGATCCCATTTTGGCACTTTGGCGTTGAGGTCAACTGTCACAATTTGGAACTCGCTTGATTTACATGAAGACTACAATTTATCTTGGGATGTGTAGACGTCATCGATTTCGTGTTCCTCAGTTTCACCTGTAGAAGCGTACACAGCAATTTTGCTGAGAAACAAAGCGACACTCTTTCTATGTCCGTCTCTTCCAGAAAAGTCTGACAATTCCAATGACCCTGTTGCACTATCAGTGGATCGTTATCCAACGGTACACGTCCGCGTGGAGTGTGGTTACGTTGTTATCTTGTCTTGTTCTTTTTGATTATCTAGATTTCCGCTTCCTTGAGGAGTTTTTGGTTCCACTTCCACTCTACTGGCAACAGGGCATTCACCGTATGCATGACGCACTTCGTACAGGTCACTCCTATCGCCACCCGATTAGCATTGTTTCAGGTGTTATGTAATTGAGACTTATCTAACGTTAATTTTCATTAGATTCGCAAGAGGTGATTTTTTCATAAGCTGGTTCATGAAACATTTTAGTTTTAATATTTTGATTCGTCCATTTGATACTTTTTTGGGGAACGCATAAGGGCCCTTTCCTCCAATATACTTTATATTTGAGTTCCAACCGCCACTTTGGCCAACGTAATAATTAATGTTTTCATGTAGGCCCATTTCACAGGCTTCATTTCTTGCTTAAGCATTTTGCAATGGCCGAAAGATGGAGATCTGTCCGTATGTACGTACACTACATAAAAACAGGCATATTTATGTATCTCACCCCAACCCAACCGCCCCCCCCCCCCACACACACACACATACTCACCGTCCTATTTCCCACTTTGTGCTTATATGTCGTTTCGGTAATTTTCTGTTATTTTACTTTTCTTCGGATTCTGTATTAACTCTATTCTTTCGTATTTCAGGAACCTTACCTTGAAGGCATTAGTTACAACTGTGTCGCTCCAGGAAAAAGGTATGGCAGCATCTACAACTATATATACAACTTGTTTTATGATATTCACGTAAGCCCACGGTCTCAATATGTTGGCTATACATTAACTAGTAACACAACTTCGCTACAAACAAACACAATTTATACAGTATAATTTGAATTTTTATTTCAATACAAATAGAAGGAATAGACATTCTTGCATGTGCCATTCCTGGCAGAGGTTTGCTTCTGAATATACATATGTTAATATTTAATAATGTAACAAATATAAATAAATCTAAGATAAAGAAAATCACTATTTATAGATATCACATGTAGCAATTAGCCATAACCACACTTGGGCCAATTTTGCTGTCATTGTTTGCTCTGACGCAAATAGTAACATCCGTCTCGTCTACTGTTCCGAAAGTAATTTTCATGTCGCAAAAAAGTTCTACCTTGTTTTAAATTATACCCTTTTCTTGGCACAAATTTTATTATTGTTTGCGAATTTCAGTTCCATGGTGATGCCAGATACGTAGATCTCACAGATTGATAAATGAAATAAAACAGCACATGGAAAAAAACAGCACTGCCTATTGTTTTCAAAAGACCATTACTTAATAGTCGTATTTTCAGAAAGCCAATGAAAAGCACATGCCCAGATTGGATTGACAGTACTGATTTTACGCAATGTCACGTGTACTATACTTGGCACTATTGAGATGCCCAGTTTAGGTAATCGGGTTGTTTAGGCCCCATTCTACTTGGACTATTTACTCCAAGTTTTCATCACCTGTGCTTTTTAAACAGAATGAACTCGGATATGTTCTCTAATTGTTTTAGATAGCTAATTGCAAAATTTACGGCAAATATTAGTGGGGTGTTTTATCGCGATATTTAATTTCTACACCACGAGTAGTTTTTTGAAGCCTTAAAACATGGAAGTGGGAAAACGTAATCACTGTGCCAAAAATAAAAATCCCTTGCAAGTTACGTTTGTTATTGGTTAAATCCCTTGGTAGTTTGAACACCGTTTGTATTTTTGAAAAAGACGTAGTTCTTGAAAGAATTTTGTAAGTTATTGAAAGAATTTTGTAAATTATTGGTGGTAGATTAGGGGTAATTCGTTCTTGAATTATCGATGCACTTGATATTAGCCGAAAGACGCTTTGCGAAAGAGTTAAGCACAATTGACATCAAGATTGGTTATACGATAACTGTGTTTCTGGCTACGCCAAGAATATTTAAACTTTCCAAGGATTTTCAAGACCAGAATTTCTTTATTTCAAATATGACAGGTATTTTTCGATGATATTGACAATTAACGAAAATGAGAAATAGAAAGCAATAGTTGTTGCTGTATTGTTTGTGGTAAAACCCAAGTACAGCCATGATAAGCTAAAAGACAACATTGCTTGATATGGGAAATGCTCTGAAAACAACAAAAAATTACCCAGTGTTCATAGCTGTTGTCTAAAGTAATCACATTGTCACAATGAACATTGAAGTCCCACAACAGCTTCACATCGTCATTCTCCGCCATTCTCAGGTTCGTGCCACTTTTCGCTATACATCAACCCATTTCTCTTACAGGTGGCCCCTTTTGTATTCCTTCTGAGCCAGTTTCTCACAACCACTAATAATATGCTGCACACTCTCACCTTCTTTACCACACAATCGACACGGGTGGATATCAGCCGTTTTAACAAGGTGATACTTCACATAGTTTGACCTGATCAAAAGTCAAGAAACCGAGATTGATTGACCATCAATGTTAAACGATTGTGAAGGATACAGTCAATTTATCCAACGTCTGATATCACTTTTAAGTTTGATTGATTTTACCCGCTTTAAATTTGTTGGGATTTTCTATAAAATATTACATCAGCCAATAGTAACAACTAATTGTAATATTTTCATTTAAACTTTATGTGACTTACGGCCTAGTAAGTTGAAAGAACTATCAATCATTACTACCTGTACATGGAGTCAGGCTTAGAGATTGCTACAAAAGGGAAAGGAAAGTACATAGTTTTAAGCCATCAAGTTTTCGGATGTCAAACTTATGGCTATAAGGTTAGACGTTTCATTTCCTACAAAATAAGACAATAGGGTAAGTGTACATAATGTGGTCAAATGAACGAGAAAACGTATTTGTCTTAAAACTTGTCAACTGTAACACCTGTAACCTGTAATACAAAACTTAATTGGTTATTGGTGGGGGAGGATAGAAATTTGTGCTGGAAATTGGATTAAAAGGAAAAAATACCACCATCACGGCCTATTAATATTGGAAGACAACCTTTTGCCGATAAAATTATCCTTGGATCCGTTTTGAAACAACTAAATGACTAGTGAATTATTTTCCCCTCAGCAGATACACTTGAAATCAGCGAATTCTTATTTCACAATGAATAATAATAATAATAATAATAATAATAATAATAATAATAATAATAATAACCGTTATAAGAATCATCCTTGTTTTTAACTCCAAGTTGATACCTTGGTTTTAATTTATATCTTTCTAAAGAGAGGCCTGTACATAATTACGATTTGCCCATTTAAGCGTGACAGTGATGTGAAGGCATCTCCAAAGCCACACTTTTAGAGTAGAAACAGTGTAGAATTCTTTTAAATTTTCTCACGAATGAGCTTTGAGCCGTACGTTGACAATAGAATAAAGAATTCCACTTCACATTAATTTCTTTCAGCGTCAAATGGTTTTATATTTGAAAAGGTGTTGTATCATGTAATAGTTCAATTATAATGGAAAAGCAATAATTAGTAGTTATGTCTGGCACTGAATAATGTACTTATGGTAAAAACAGATGATATTTAAGTAAAATATCCAAGGAATGCTTGTTTGGATAATGTGTTCAAAATAAAACCTAATTGTCAAAGGTATTGCTGCATTTTCTTGTAAATTGTGTTAACACTGGAACGCCATTGATATCGTGTTTCGGTTATCATTTTACTGAGCTTTAAGTGATTAGAATATTTGTGTACACCTGGTTTAATTGCCACAATGAACCCGCGAATTTTTTTTATGGTATGGCTCTTAAGTGAATGTTGTAAATCAAATGCCCCCGACAATTAACAATTTATTATTACACCCTTTAAACTCACATGTAACCAAATCATTCTTTAGCGTTCCCCTCTTTTCTGTAATTCAACCCCTAGAATATGCCATACCTGAATAGGACCCATAGGCACAGTTGCTAAGTGGACCCTTTGTAAGAGCCAGAAAGATGGTTCATTTACACGTAAAACATTTTTTGACTGGCTGAAAACAAGAGTAAATATTTGATTTTATTTGCCTGGAATAACAGAATGGAAAGCTTGAGACTGAATTGCACACGAACACAAGCATACCCTTTTCAATTGGTAAAGAAAGTATATGAAAAAAGGGAGATCAAGAAAGAAAGAAATGCAGAAGATGACGTTGATGACATCACCGAAAAATAAATTTTGTAATTTGTAACTCACCACGCGTTTTGTTTGCATTGACATGTAATATGTAATATGCCGTTGTCAGCTTCAAAGGAGGAATAGGGGGCTGAAGCCCAGCACTTTTTTGTTAAGCAATATTTTTTCTTTTAAAATTTGAACAACAAAAAAGCTTAAATCCTTACTTCATAGTGTGTTACTGCACACTTGCTTTTTGTCCTTTTCAGGAAAAAAAAACACAGCAAGCAAAGGTAATAACATTTTCTTCAAAGTTTGTGCCGGACTACAAGAAAACACTTCTTCAACCGAAACTGTAACATTAATTGGCGAGAGCTGTTCTTCAACATCTACCAGCAAACCATTTTATCCGGAAGAGAGTTTCATTTTATCCTGTCACTGTTGTTTGTGATCATTACTATCTTGTCAACATGAATAGTTATGAAATATCCTTGGCTTGATTACGACATTTACAAAGACATATGCTATGTATGCAAACATCAATATTGGAAAGACACTGTAAGGAGAACGTTGCAAGGAGAACGTTTTCTTATAAATACGTTTTTTGAATTGGACAACTTTAGAAGAAATAAAGGTAGAAAAAATGCGTTAATACCGGTTCGTCACGTTATACTACTAACTACTTGCCGGACAGGCATGCGCTGTGATTGGTTGTTACCCTCGCTCTTTACTTACAATTAGCTATGCTAACACCTCTTGACAGTATGTCATTCTCAAAACCAATAAAAAACCCCGGAAATTTGTTTGGAAAACCGCCAGGCCCAGAACGAACGGATTGACAAATTTATTTTGTTTTGCCCGCCGCGACAAATATTGAACTGGCCTGTGTACTTTGCAACTAAGCTATATCTACCATAGAAGGATACAACGTTATGAGGCACTGGAAGTCAAATTAAGGCTCATTTTCCGCCAATTTGCCAGAGAGTTGTGGTGGAGGGGAAGTGGGGGACGGAAAAGCAAGCTTCAGGGTCTGCTAGCGGGTTTTCAATAGTGTGAAGTTTCCCTGGCCGCTTTTGGACGGAACAAGAGAAGAGTATGACAGCATACCATCATGTTTCCTGGACACTCACCGGAAAGAAGAGGCAGAGAAGGTTAAAGGCAGTATGCTTACTTTCCTTGCTGAAAGGGTTGTTGATGAAATAATGAAGAAAATCGTCACATCATATCCAATGACTTTATTTTCTTCGTCGTGGATATAACAAACTGTGGATCTTGGTTGGAATCCACCCTATGTTGGCCGTAAAGTTAAAGAACATGGATATACATTATTTTTTTATACAATCTTGAAATTGACGTATAATAAGGCCAGGTGTGGCGTGAGGGCTACCTTTTAAAAACTGAATAAATACTTTTGTATCTGTTGAAGAAAAAAAGAGACAAGTTGCGCAACGAGATAGTGAGATACAGGCTTGGTGTTGGAGAACTCTCTCAGAAGATAAGGGAGTCCAGGTTGAGATGGTTCGGGCACGTAGGGAGGAGAGAAGAGGGCTATGTGGGGAGGAGAGTGCTGAGGATGGATATACCAGGAAGGAGGATAAGGGGCTAAGGCGCGAAGACGCCCAAGATCATGCCATATGGAGAACGAAAATTCGCTGTGGCGACCCCTGAATCAGGGAGTAGCCGAAAGCGAAAGAAAAAGAAGAAAAGAAAAGAAGTATCTGTTGTCAGTGAACAAGTGCTGATCACTTAAGGACTATCTTTTATACATACACTGTGTGTATTTATTCTTTAATCACATTTTGCCTGAGAAGACGTGGCGGTAGACAATCGGGACCCAAGACTTGTCAACCGAAGATAGAGTTTTAGTAAACTGCCCGAAGACTGCCATGACTGCTTCATGCGTCGACGGCGTCGGAGCAAGTCTAATATTTTGATTATGCCGAACTATTGTACGCTTTTGATCTTACCTGAATGCCAACAATTTCTACATTTTTGGTATCTGAGGTAATAGATTGCTACTTTTTCGTTCTGTACCTCCCTCTGCTCTTTATGGTATTTCTTTTAAAATTGGGACTTACCAAATAGATTCCTTGTTCCTACAGATTCAGACCAATGGACAACTTGTCGGGCGGTGAGAAAACAGTGGCAGCATTGGCCCTACTTTTTGCAATCCACAGGTAAGTTGCCTTTGATTTTTTCACCAATGTAAAGACATCATAAACATCAGGAAATACATATGTAGTGACCATGTGGAGCCCATGAGGCTGGTGAAGAAAGTGGATTATCACAGACTGAAGTGGTGCACAACGTATCTACGGAAAAAACCTAATTGCTTTGATGAAGATGGTAAATGCCAGTTCAGCTGGTGATATTAAGGTTTTTGGATTGCCTACCATACAAAATTAAGTTCGGCTTCAATGAAAAATAAAAATTCCGACCAAGTGTGTACAAGATTGTTAAATGGCCATCCCTTGATTTGACGCGTTTCAATTTTTTGCAAGGGACTGTCGTAAATCGCTTAAAAACAAGAAATTTAGTATCAAAAAGCTAATTCTCAAAGCAAAATGAGTGTTTACCAAAACAAATGAAAAAGGAGGATTCCAACAGAAATATGCCTCAGAATATTTTGGTTATGGTTTGTGGTGAACGAACTTTGGATATTGAGTGAAATTGATAAATTCATGGAAGAAAATAATAAAGAAATGAATTCAGTACTTCATTATCTAACCAATTAGGAGCCATCTAACTCTTATTATTTTAATTTACTTAAACAAAACCAAGTGAAATGGGCTAACCCCTGGTACAAACAAATATTACGGCGGTGATATACTATCAAAGCGTTATTCAGAGTTTACTTTTAAGGTATGCTCACTTACGTAATCAACCACATTATATTCCAGACAATTCATTATTATACTAAATTTGGAATTTTAATTAGAAATTAAAAGTAGTAGTTAATTTGATATAGGCTACGCTATGCAACAAACCAATTAAACAAGAAACTGGATTTTAAAAAAGTATTTTTAGCTATGAAATATCTCGAAATGTTGATTTCCCAATACTGTTTTTTCCCCAAGCCTTTTTATAGGTATTCATTTGGATCATACCGCCCTCTACCAGTATTTGTTCCAAATGAGTTTTGCTAGCCTTGTTAAAAATTTTGAAATTCCATTTTCTTGAATTCGCTTCAGATGCACATCCAAATCCTTTAAAATCGTCGGAAACCATTCCCGACGGTTGAAGCTGAACTATCACCCATTGATTTGGGTTAGCCTGTTGCTCGATTTCTGGGTTCTGTTTAAGTATACCTTGTTTGAATTGGATAAGGAGGAGGTGGTGGAGAGTGTTCACTGACCATTCATATCCTTATGTGTTTGGGTTTTTTTGTTTTGGGGGGGTTTTTGTTCAGCATTGGTTGTGCGTCACAATAGTCTGATGTTGTGTGTGTGTATGTGTCTTTGTCTTTGTCTTGTAATGAATAACATGCCCGTGCCGTTGTTATTTTGGATTTTTTTGCCATTGTCCCGATTCGTCCTTATAACGTCGCATAGAATCTTTTAGTAACTTGGTAATTTTTTAAGGCGTTGGTAACACCAAGTTAAAACGAGACAACTGTTCCGTATGCTGGCCTCTTTTCATAAAGCCGCTTATTTTGTGGACTGTTGACAATCTTGCTTTAGCCATAAGATTTATGTTTTTTCAAGGAAACAGTTAATTACCGTATTAAAAGAAACCATATCGACAGTATCTCGTACATTTTATTAGAGATATAGCTGCCAGGAATGGCAACACCACAAATACAAAATTGATAAAAGAACTGATGGATCCAAAATATGATGCCAAAGTTCAAAAGGCTACAATCACAACCAGAAAGTGTAAGTACATAAAAGTCACTCCATTTACAAGATGCTCAAATCATGGTCTCATGAGCCCTAGCCAAACGTTAAAATCACCCAGGCCAAGGCATATTACTCACCTGCGATAAAGAAATTCATCAAAGACACAGCATATTTGAGTATTTGCTACCATCTCTCTACGCGTTACTAAAATAATAATGAAAGTGGGTAAAGAGAAGCTCAACAGCCAGTCTCATTGACGACTAAAATGAAATATTGTGTTGAAATTAACAGAGCATGTACACAAACTCCGAAATACAGTACAGAGTTCCCATGCTATAGGCAGTTTTGTCGGCAAAAACTAAGAGGAAACAGGTCGTTGTCGAGGCTAAGGTAGTTTCACAATGGCCACTTCTTTGTTTTTTGTATCAGTTTTTATCTTTTATTTAGACAAGTAGAATAAATCGCTAATAATTTAGAAATTGATATTATCTCGTTGACAAGCTAAAAATGTACAGCATAAAGAAATGTCTGTAGGTTCTCAATTGTTTAGAAGAGACTATTATTCAAACTACTAACGCCAGGCTGTACTGAGCTACATTAGTCCCTTCTTTTTGTTTTGAAAGAACACTCAGCCAAAAAAATCTACTATACACCCGGGAGCTGTCCATATCGATCCGATTAATCGCTTACAACCTGGTTCAAGAAAGAGTCGATTCATATAATTTATACTGAAGAGTCGTCACGAAACCGATAAATCGTTTCCGTAGTCGACTATGTATAAACCGTTACTATTTCTATCGTATCGTTTCCTAGTTGAGCCTACTCGACTCGGAATGAATCGTTAACATTTCTGACGAATCGAATACTCGTTAAGTTGACTTGATTCCAGATCAACAGTCAGCATTCTTGAGGAACCGTAAAATTTTTAAGCCAAATCTACTACCCCCTGCTCCAATCAGTAAAATTTTCTAGGGACTAATCAATTCAGGGAAGACTCAGAGGTAAACAGCACTATTACAGCCCATCCATATTTTTAGCGAGGGATTAGATAGTGGATATACATTGTCACTCATGATGGTGAACAAAACGAGACCACAAGGAGTTTCATCATCAGCATTATTATTATTATTATTATTATTATTATTATTATCGAGTTGTTACACACCATCTAGCGGTGGATGGGTGAAAAATCCGCATTCATCGTCCAGTAGCAAGCCAGATTAAGTTATTATTATTATTATTATTATTATTATTATTAAGTAT
>RDPX01000148.1:1402947-1501100 GCA_003991215.1 Morbakka virulenta
TTTTTATGATGTCACGACGGACATTTGCTAGTTTAATTGCATCAAAATATGGTCTAATATTTTCATTACGCGCTCTCCATATTTTAAAAGTTCTTAATGTGCCTCTGACTTCAGATGGGTTTTCTAATGCCAGATAGTAGGAATAAATTACTTCGTTATAATCATCTCTACTCCATTTGATACGTTTTTCTTTTTTCTTTACGTTTGTTTGCGATGTTGTCTCAGTTGGGTTCAGGTTAGGAATATCCTGGTTTGAATTTCCAGACAGAGTTGCATTAGATGAGTTAGTTTCAGTCACCAATTTTTCGAACCCAGCAGGCTGATTCCTCCCTGAGGGACGCGCTCCTTGGTTAACCGCGCGACGAGCGATGCGGGATGTATTTCTTGTAGTATTCATTTATGATTTCATTAAAGTTGCATTTTACCCTTTCTGCCAAGCAGCTGAGTATACCACGCCAGACGCCACCTGGAATTTCTAGCTCACGCGGCTAGGTTTTTCATTCAAAGTTTTCCTTCTCCTAGGTGGAATGCCAACCAAGGCTAATGAGCTCCACCTACTCAGGGCTAACAGGTACTACACCTTGCCCAAGGGTGACCTGGAGGTAGTTGTGGCAAAGGGTAACCTCATTCGCCCACGTAGAAACTCCACAACCGGATGCATTTTAACGTCATACCCAGGACGTTTATTATTATTATTATTATTTCTATCTTTATAGAGGATGATACAATTCAGTTGTTTAAAATTGAAATGTAATAAACACTGCAGTCAACATGTGTCCTCTGTATTTTTTCGTTTTTTTGATGTGCCAGACGTCGTAACTACCCCAAGTTACTGCTAATTTGAAAATGACTATTGATTTATTTGCCATCAAGTAACATTATTTTATAACATTTTTATCTGTACCTTTGTTTGCTAGTACATTTACACACACAGAGGTGCATCTTTGGGTTTTCTAATAGATACACTGATGCGTTGAAGAAGTGTAAAAAGTTTAAATATTATACTTAAAGAAGTTACGCGCGTAGAGAAGAAGAGATAAAATATCAGTTATTTTGATCTGCTTTGCCATAGCTATTACTTTAAGGTTTGGTTCATTGTTGCAGTTTAGATTCCAATGATTAAATCTGGCATTGATTTTGTATTCCCTCACATATTCTGGCTGGCAATGGGACATGGTGTAAGTCACATATGCCTGGAAGAAGATATAAGAATTTTAATTACGTGAAGGAGAGGTAGCTTATTTTTGAGTTCCCTTTTCAGACAAAGCAGTTTCAGCTACAGAGTGCTAGTATTGTTCAAAAACACCCTTAATGCACTTGGGGGTTTTGTGCCATTTCCTCAGGATCTCGTTGAGAGGAGTCAGTCAATACCCAAAATCGATAGAGGAGCTGAAGTGCAGAAATTGACCGGTTTACAATACTTTGTTTAAGGCGGTTTTTCTGCCACCTATCTTTTCATTTTTATTTGATAGACAGTGGGATACTTGTAGACGCAAGCTAATATTTAGAGTTATAAGCGTTATTGGGCTTGATCTTCTCATTTAGAGGAAGGTAGACAATTCTTAGTCTTGGTTTGCAGTGATAAGATTGTTAATTTTGTCTCGCAGTGGCCATTGAAGGCCAGCTAATCTGTTCGTGGTTTTATATGAGAATCCAGTTACGGTTCTTATTATATTTTCCACATACTTTTTAGACATTATTGGCACACCAGACAGTCAAATATTATTAGCATAAATGATTGTTTACATGTTTTGGAAATATTTTAATTTGTCTGTTTCCACAACCTACAAAACCAAGCATCCGACTTGCAGTACTAAATAGCCCTCATCAAGTCGCCTTTGTTCAATTGATCTTTTTACTATTATTGGCTTTTGTGGGTATTAGTTCAAATATTAAGCTGTTTGAGACATTCAATGACCATTTATGACAAAATATTTTTTTTCCCCGTAACATGAATTTTTGGGATGAATGTTATTTGCGTTTTTCACTGCCTGACTTGTGAGTCTTTTCCACTTGATTCAGGGCTTTTGAGACTCTTCTATTTGATGTAGGGATTAAAGGGGTCTTTGCTATTTGATGTAGGGATTTAAGAACCCTTTCCTATTTGATTTTAGGCTTTATGGACTTTTTCAACTTGATTTACGGATTTAGGGAGTTATTTATTTGATTTTGGGATTTCGGGAGTCTCTTCAATGTGACGTGCAGTGCAAAAGAAATTTTTAATTTCTGCAAAACCAGAGTTATCTGTCAGTTGGTTTCATTTTGTGTTTAAGTCGCCCCCTCCCTTCCCTGCCTCACTTCCCAAGATATTATTTTCATTTTTGTTTTTAGCCCCCAAACTATTTTAGAAAGTTTTGAACAAGAAAAATAAGTTAACAGCAATATAAAACAATATACGATATATATGAGGAGCCGTGGCTTAATGGTTAGTGCAGTTGCACCATAACCAAGAGGTTCCGTGTTCGATTCCTCACTGCTAAAACAGAAGTCCCTTTGAAGGGCACCGTCTCAGCCCCAGTTACAGGGAGAAAATGGCTTAAAAAGCCGCGCGCGGGTGTGTGTGTGTGTGATATACTGTATATGATATAAATACTATAGCTATAAATAGCTATAAATACTCGTATATTTAAAGAAGGTTGAGCCCAGGAGTTCCTATTACTTTACTGAGGTTAAATACCAAGTGGCCTCGGTTGTTTCCCGAAAATTAGCCTGGTTTGTATAAGGTGCTAAGTGACAATTTATACTCTGCTGCTATTGTCTTCCCTGGCATAGTCGACAGTATTTAAGATGGATTTTTTTGCTAATTCTTTCGGCGTATTACCAAACAGGAACTCTTCTTTGTACGGAAATGAATGTTTATTGAATGTTGATGAAGTATGCTTTCCCTTTACGTTGTTTTTTCTTAATATGTTTACCACAGATCCAAACACTTCATTTCGACCTTTCAACAAGAAAGTTAGAAGATGCCCAATGTGTATTCTTGTTGCTCGGTTTTGTTCCTCAAATTTTGTATATCAGAACATAATGGAGCATTCTGATGGTTGATTTACATGGATCGGAGCCCAGTGAATTCGATCATGTGAACCTCTGATCTAAAACTGCAAAGGCAGGCGTTTTAGCTTATATACCAGTGCTTTTTAAAGAGTGTGTTTGTGCTCACATTTGTGCATGGTATCCGAACTTTGGATTAAGAAGTGAGGCCCTGGTCAGAAAAGTACAGTCAATGTAAAAGCTGGTGGGTTTTTAGGGAGATGATCCTTTGAGAAACAATTGTTTTGCAAGGACGCCCAACAATATATCGACGACCCAGATTACCTTAAATCAATTTACAACTACGTGTCTTTTACAGACACGAATATTTTTAATCCTTTTTTGAAAGAAACCGTACTTTTGAAAACGATTACTTTGACTTTTTTTCAATTTCATTTGTTTTCATGCCTAGTTATCAGCCAGCACCTTTCTTTGTCCTGGATGAAATTGATGCCGCTTTGGATAATACGAATATTGGTCGAGTAAGTTCCGACTTTCCACTTTTTCCGAGATCCCTTTCCGACCTGTTGCCTACACAATATTGCCTACAATTTTGTAATGTGTTGGGTTCATTAGAAGTAGTTGCAAAATAAACAACTGTTACATCTTATTCTTCACACGTTTCCTATTCCCTGTATATGCCTGAATTTATTTGAGTGCTTCTGTGTATAAAGATGATGACCAACGTATTATTAGCATTGTGGTGTGCTTTAATTACCAATGTTTAGTAGTAACATTATTTTAGTCGTTACCATTTAACACATCCCATCAACCTGAAGAGATGTCTGCTTATTTAACTGTTTTTCAAGTTAATATTTGTTCAAGACTAACTTTCATGATTATTTTTATATCTGCCCAGCACAAAGTTGAAGATAAAGAAACTTTGTTTATTGCACCAGAACATTATTTCAATGAAAATCTGAATAGTAGTACTTGTGAAGCTTAACTTTTAATAATTTTCAATAATCAAGTGAAATACGGTAAGACGACTACAGCTACTGGATTTTAATATGTTCTAATAATACCATGGGTTAACATTTCATAATAAATTGTACAGATAAAATTAGCAGGAAATTGGCTATTATTTTCCAAGTTTATCAATATATTTTTCTGGACTCGGTACTCAAAGGAGCGTATCGTTAGGTAAGATGTTTCAATGAAGCCTTTTCTTTGTGCACTCGGAATATTAAGTAATCAGACATTCTTCTTAAGCCGATATATAATTATTGAAGTCAGATCAGATTTCACAATGACATCCGTACTGACTTTTGTCTGAAAGACCTTGACCACTTCTTACGTGCAGCCTTGCATTCAGGAAATGAAATGAATATATATGGAAAATGCTATCATAAACACATAAACAGAATTGTTTTTAATATGAAATTGAAGACCACTTGCAATTTCCTATCCAACCAGAAAAGGAATGTGACTTAGACAAGTAACCCCAGAGGAAAAACTAAAAGGTAGCACAGACGTTTAACAACAATTTGTCCCTTTATATTACAATTTATTCTTAAGACTATTTCGAATAATTCCAAAAGATTTGAACACATTCTTACCTGGACAACACGATTTTGAATTTTGTGATTTTGTATCGCTTTTTGAAGATTTGCAAGATCAACAAGAATTTTTGAATTTAATCGGTGGCCGTTCAGAGCGCGATAAAATAGCTTTATGAATTTGAATAGCCCCAGGGAGCTTCATATCGTTTTTAGAACTTATTATAAAAACAAATCAACAATATATATATATATATATATATATATATATATATATATATAATTCTATTTGTATTTCACAGGTAGCAAGATATATACGGGAGCAGACAAACAGGAATTTTCAATGTATCGTCATTTCTCTTAAAGAAGAATTTTACTCCACAGCTGACATGCTTGTTGGTATAACAGTTGACGTAAGCAAACTTTGAAACGGATTTTTTTGTTTTTGAAATTTGAATGCCTGCCAGTTTGTTTCCAAGTGCCCTCGTATATTTCATCCACGCATACGTACACCTACAACACAAAAGCCTGGCCCAGACCAAATTCCCTTTCTCTCACACACACACACACACACACACACACACACACACACACACTCTCTTTTTATCTATGCTCGACAGGATCTTCCAGCTGTTGGAATTAGAGTATGTAAAGGCAAGCCTTTCAGGTGCCTAAGATTGTCTCTTTTAGAGAGCAATTACTACCTATTTTTTTGGTCGATCAGACTCCATTGATAAGGCCTTGGACAAGTATTACACTGTCTTTTCTTTTGGTGACTTTAATGCTTACCACATGCCCTCATCATAAATCCAAGACTAGTGGCATAGATTATTCATGGGCTTGATCAACTTAAATCTCATGGAGCAGATTTGATTGTAGTTGTTCTTTTGAAAGTGTGCTTCTGAGCTATATTCCTTGCTGCCCAAATATTTAACCTTTGCCTGTAGGAACCTTATTTTCCGCCACCCTGGAAAGTTACTGTTGTTCTTGACTTCAAGAATGCAGGTGACCCATCAGATCCACGCAAATATCGACCTTTATGTCTTCTTTCTGTTATTAGTAAGGAATTGGAACGACTTATCAATAATGCACTGGTAGAATTTTTGCAGAGCTTAGGATCCTTTGTTGATGTTCAGTACGGGTTTAGAGGATCTCGCTCCACTAGTGACCATTTGACTGTATCATGGAACGTATCTATAGGCTTATGGAGAAGTCTGATAAAGGACGAGCTCTACCGCTTGATATTTCCAAGGCATTTGATAAGGTGTAGCACTCTGGAATCCTTCAGTCCTTTCTCTCAGATCGCAAAATATGTGTCACATTAGATGGAATTACATCTTATGAGTATTTCATTAACGCTGGCGTTCCTTAAGGTTCAATTCTTGATCCTAATTGCCTTACGTTCATCAACATCTATGCTAATGACACTACCCTGTACTCTGGCACTGACCACAGGGCAACTCAGCAGAGACGACTCAAATTTGCAGAAGCTTTAGAATCTGACCTTCAGGGTATCAGAGATTGGGGAAGGAAGCAACAGGTTTCTTTCAATGTGGCTAAAACGCAACTCAATAGTAAGCTGAGCCCTTATCTCCCTTCAATATTCATGAAATATAATGCTGATGATAACGCTGGTGAGGTTGCTTATCCTCGCCAGCTTGATGAATGTTCGTCAATGAGGATGCTTGATTTGTTGTTTTCTCCAGATCTTGCTTGGAGTTCTTATATTCAATCTATTGGCAAGTTTGCTTTTAAAAAGTTTGATTCTTTGTATCGTGCTAGAAATTACCGGACACCTGACGCTATCTCTATAAATCTATCATCCTCCTTGCATGGGATACTGTTGCCCTATCTAGACAGATACTTCGTCTTTTATCTTGTTGTTCGGGGTCGTGTTCAGAGACATGTTTGTAATTTGGTAAGTCCAAATCATGATAAGAGGCTGAAAAGAGGACTCAAAAATTAGGGTTTGAAATCTTCCGATTGCCTGCACCTTAATATTGAAATAACTAATGCTGCTTTTCTAAGTGCCATTTCATAAGTATCCATCGAAAGTGAATGAAATATCCTTGACGTACATATTAAGGTTGCTGGATTTTATTGAAAGGGAAATGTTGTTATTAGTGTTTTCGTTGTCTCTGTGAAAAAAAACCTATTTGTTGGATTTTTTTGTAACTATGATTTGAAATAGGGAGAGTATTCCCCATGTTCGGTAAATAACGATTCTTTCATTTTTTACAACCGACTGCCAAGTAAAAATTATAATAGAAAACGAAGGTGTAATCCGAGAAATTCTTACGTCCGTGTTTCCTTTTAACTGCAATAAGTCTTGACGTGGTTGTCGCAGCATTATCCAGAAATCAAGTGCATTGCCCTTAATGAACTATACACATGAGGTTTTAAAGTATTTTATGCCAAATAATGATTGTTTGTAGTTATGTTCTTTCAGAGTCTTGTCATTGACTTTTAACGTTGGTAACTTTAGACTTTTTATGAACAGGCGCCCCTTTCATCCACGTTCTTTGGTCTTTATCGTTTCAGCCGGACAATGAGTGCACTACGAGTTTGACATTAACTTTGGATTTGTCTAAATACAGCGAATAAATGAGATGCGCAGAACGACTGTATCAATGTTTCATTGTTAAAAATTTGTGAGTTCAATAACATAGTTATGGATGGTTCTCAGTTATTTCCTTACGTTGCTTGATGAATTAAGTTAACTTCCAGCGATCGTTCACAATTGTTATTGTGGACTATTTCGAATAGTACGAAAATCCAATGCCGGAAAGGTTTATCAACTCGCGCTGACGTCCATGACTGAAAATGAAAAATTTAACATCCGAGAGCTTGATGTTATGTGTTGGAACTATGTATAACACACACCTTGATAATGGAACTTGTTATTTACAGACTTGAATTCCAGAGATTGGCTTTTGTATTAGGAAAACACTGTCCCGAGTTTTGTCCATCTGACACTAATTTAAGACCATTAAGAACAAGAAATAACAACTGAAGGACAAAATGTGATACATTCCAGCCTTCTAGCTGTAAATATAAAGCTTGCACAGAGCTGTTCATCAAGTTAGTTTTACGTAGTTTTTTAGTTTTCTGTAATATATTCTGATTACTAGCTCGATACTGACCCTTTTTCCTTAAGTATAAGTTTGTTACTTTACTACGTTGTATGTATTTTATGCCGATAAAGCAGGGCCAAAGACAAAAACTTGGTATCCTTGTGCATATTTTCTTTTTATTGTATGAAAGTACTGGTATTAAATCATTATCACGCAGTGGCCAAAGTAGACATAGTAGATAACGCACCCATTTTAAAATAGTGAGGAGCATTTCGTACCCCACCCAACCACCCCCCATCCATCTTGTCTTTCCATCACACAGCATGTAAAGGCGTGAAACTTGTTACATTTTTTTCAGTTATTTGTTTTTAGGACCGTTTTATTCATATTACTTTGTGAGTTATTGGATATCATTTACAGATACGCGTGTTTATGTAGTACACACGTGCTCGCGCGCACACACACACACAATTAAAGGGTTTCTTGTCTGTAACATTGTGGTAATACAATTTAGCTTATTATGCTATGTCATAACACGATAAACCATATCATATCATTATGAGTTCTACTGGACCAACAACTAGAACTTTAGTTGTGGTTTGTGTGTAAAGTACTGTCTAACAGGGTTAGATAATAAGCCCCTTATACCATGTCACGGGTAGCACACATAAAAGTCAATGACAAAGGAGAGTAGTGCTTCGCTCATTTTTCGATGTGGTTTCCCCTTCTATTTTTCTCTTTTCTAGCAGAGGGCAGTCTCCGCCGGAATCTCTCGACCTCCTGCAATCACTCTCCATGTTCTGTGTATTCTCACGCTTGAAGATGTTCATTATGGTGCCCTTATACCCAAGAGGAGGACGATCTAGTTTTCTTTGACCCTCATTCAGTACTCCATAGAAAAAATGCCTTTACAGGACGCTCATGTGGTACACTCGCAAATTGGCCAACCTAAATCAATCACTTCCTGATTAGAAATATATCCATTTCAGTAGATTAAGCGCGACTAAGTGTACCTTCGTTTGTGGTGTAGTGATAGTGCCTGGTTTTTGAAGTGCGTACCAAGTACCTTTGTTGGACCGTTCTGGATAGCTTAATATAATGTTGGTGTAGGGTCCAGCCGCGCATACATCGGCAGGACAATTTTACCTTTATAACAAATGTTAACTCTTCGTAATTGAATTCCATTTCTCAAAGCCGCTGCCGTGTGAACTTTTCATCTTAATACAGGGTTCAGATAGGGTAATAAATTAATGAAAACACTTCCTACTTTTGTCGATTTTCATAAAATATATCGCCGGTTATCAAAATTCCCTTTCCCTCTCCCTCTCTCTCTTTCTCTCTTTCTCACACACACACACACACACACACACACACACACACGTTTTCATTCTCACTCTCACTCACTCCTTTTCCTCTGGAACAGAGCTGCTCCTATATGATATTGTGTATTAATCTTGTTCATCGTGAATATTCACCTTTGCCACCATTTTCTAATTATCTATCTAATTTTCATTCCTAATATTGTCACCACTCCTTTCAGTATAAAAGTTAATTTAACATAATGTAAATTATTGTTATCTTTTGTCGATTTAATAGCCATGTTATGAAAGCAGTGGATATAGTTACGCCTTACTTGCGTTTTAAGAGGGAAAATTAGGACCCTGAAGCAATATTTCAAGGCTTTATTAATTTTTGTTGTTGTTGTTTTATATCTCATTGACTAAGAGTGCTTTCCTTCATTATATGACAGGATTGCTTTGCAGACCAAGGTCAACTCTTATCTCTTGGCCTAACCTTTTTTTCATCTTCGTCACAGTTCATACACTTTGTGGCTTTATTATACCTTGTATGATTCTTAACAAGAAAAACAAATCTAACAGAGAACTTTTAATTTGAAAAGTTCTTTTACATTAACGTATTAAAATGCATTGCTGCAGGGGCTAACTGAAGCCGTAAGGACTTAAGTTGACAGATAAAATGACTTTGTTGCCAGACGAATGGTGCCTTAAATCGACGTCTACATGCATGAATATGTTCATTATCTAGTGGCCAAAGTTTGGTTCAATTTTTTTGCGGTTGAGAATCCTGCTCTACAGTGCCACTTTCCCATCATTATTTTCTCATTATGGACTATAATTAGAAACTACAACAAGATATTGAGAAGTAGCCAACTGTAGTAGAAGCAGACCGTTTAAATTTGACAAATGCAGATTATACGGGTAGATGAAAATAGTTAAACAATATACTGTAACATGTGTTGACAAGAAATGGATTTTGGAAAGAACAAAAAACTGTAGACCTTAAGTGACATTGTAAGATGATGTGTATTTACCAACTATTACGAAAATGATATAATATAGATTTAAAATAAAAAAGATAAAAATAAAGAATATTTATTCTCCGGACTGGATAGAAACCAGTGCCCAAGGCTATCGTGGCCACAAGGTCTCTTGTTTAAGTTGTCAGCGCTCGTTTTTAATCAGATCGTTTTTGCAGTCATGTCCTTAATAAAATTGCCCCGTTCCACCTTTAGCTTCAGAGCTGAGTAAATGATTGGGATGATTTTTCGCTTTTCTGGAATTCCAACTCCTCTCCATCTAAAATTTGCTTTCTTTCATTTATATTGAAAGGGAAGTTGCAAGGCACAGCCTTATTTGCATGATTGGCGTAGGGTGAGCAAAGCGAGGGACCTCAAAAAGAAACCATGCACTCAAGTACAAAAAAGGGTTGCGAAAGTGATCGGATTGAGAACGAGCGTCGACAGCTCAATAGGTAGAGAATGTGGCCATGATATCCATAACACTGGACTAAATATTGGGTAACAAGCAGTGTATTCGTTGTTGTTTTGTTTTGTTGGGGGTTTTTTGTTTTAACGTCATTTCCCCCAGCAATTGAGGCTCAAACGGTGCCACTTAGAAGGACTATATTTTGGCAGTGAGGAATTTCATGGACGGATGCCCTTCCTGACACCAACCAATGGCTTTTTCTTCTGTACAGTTCCAAACTCTTTTCGCCTGCTCGGGGAATCTAACCCGAAACCCCTTGGTTACTGTGCAAATGTACTAACCATAAAGTCACGGCTCCTCAATCAAAGGAGTGTAATAAGAAGTGCTAACGTTGGTTACAAAAACTATATGTAAAAGAGTCAGCCTTCTTTCCTTTTTTACTGTGGCTTTCTAACGGATATTTCATAGACCTAGATGGTGAAAATAATTTTAAGGGACAGCCTCAAAAGTAATTCTCCTCCCTGTACTATTGACAATTTGTTATCGTTATGGTATTTCAAACGTTAGTCAAACTGTCACTTCTATCTCCTGTTAATTTTTTCTCTTCTACTTAACACAATAGTTAATATTTTTTACAAAGACAGGATACTATAGTTAGGTAGAGTGAAGAATTATCATTCACATCATAAAAACATTTATGCTATTCCCAGATATACGTACATTTCAAGGGGAAAAATAAAATTTTACCTATCCAACGAAGATTAGTAATACAAAGAAGGTCTATCTTTATTTTGTTTACATCATTAGTAACATACATTTGAGAAAACGTCTTTCTGACATATATTTACTTTCATCCTAATATCCCTTACAACTTGGATTTGTCGTTAAATGGTTTAGATATCTCAGCTATCACCCAATTCTGGGCTTTCCTCCACAGACTTGACGTTCTTTTGTAGACCTGAATACCCTGAATATTTTTGTTAATCAAATGACGTCTGCAGTGCGACCCACAACTATGATGTTTCAATTGATGTCCTTTATCATGGAGTGGCATAAATTCTTTTAATACTGTACCATCATTTGTTTTTGAATTTAGTCGTAAACACAGGTCTAAAAAGGCCATCTGCGTGTGGGAAAATATTTTTCAGCTTGTGTTGTGTTGATCTTGCAAGAGTAATATCACTCAGATAAAAATGATGTCACTCTTATCCCACCCATCCGACGTCTCGGTGTCGAATTGCTAACCTGTCAAGTTCTGTTAGAAAGCAATTTGTTTTAACAAGATCGGAGGCTACATAAGACTAAAGAAGCCATTTGACCAATATTACGCTTCACACGGAGAGGAAAAGAGGGCACGGGCGTCTCCCTCGAAAAAAAAGACAAATAAGACCCGTTAACTTTCTACCGGGGTTGCTATGCAGCTAAAACTAATTTTTGTATGCAATAAGGCAGACTGGATAATTGTTTTTGATAAGATGACAAAGGATAGGATACGGACTTAACGACAGACTAATTTCGATCATAAGGAAATCACCCTTACCCCCACGTCTTTCCTTCCTGAGAATGTAGGGTGAACACTTTGGGGAGCTTTAAAACCAAGGTCATTGAGGTCAGTGAATGAGATATTTCAACCTTCTTCTTCTCGGGTGCCATATCCCGTAAAGACGTTGGCGATCACGGACTTCCACATCTTCTGGTCTTTAGTGGTCTTTAATGGAATTGCTATTTGATGATTAATAACTTTGTTCATATTCCAGGTCAGGAAGATATCATGCCGTCTAACTCTTCTATGTAAAAGTCGATAAAACAAACCAAATACCAGTTCTGTTTGTCTATCAAACGATGATTTTCCAGTTGCTTTTATTCAAGTGTATTGTTAACTTAACTTTTACTTAAGCAGAAATTGAAAAACTCGATCCATAACGCAGAAGAGTACCCACTCTTAAACACTCAGGGGTGTGCTGCAACAGAAAATGATGATATTGTTTTAGATAATTTGAACGATTTTGCATGCCAGCACGCTTGTACATTGGTTCGTACGTGTTTAGATGGTTTAACAGGAGAACATTTTGACAATTTTTTATATAAAAAACACTCTGCTAGAACTAGGAACCAGAGTGCTTTGCTCAATATTCCAAAAATTTGGCTGGAGATTGCCAAATCTTCTTTCTACTTTATGGGTGTGGGGTTTTGTGGCTGTTTGCACATCAACCCCATAGCCAGCCCTCTGGCTGAGGGGCTGCAGAGGTTTCATGGGGAAGCCATGTGACATGCAATTTACAAAGTCTCACCTTAGACACATTTGACTTCGGACTTCAATTGGGTGTGGGATTTAGTGAGCTGATGCCGTTCATGCCGCTAAAACGTGTTGGCTTTCGAAAAACCATTTTCTCACGACAAAATCTTTGAAAACAAACTGAATTATTAACTTAAATTGTTTCATTTGAATGACCTCCCTATTTCTTAAGCAGTTTAATGATTTAATGAAATTGTTATAATCATTATTATTTCTGCAATAATACTAACTTCACTTTCATCGGGAACATGGTACAATATATACCACAAGGGTGAAAAAATGTGAATAAATAAAAAATAAGTAAGATGTAAATTATATTTTTATTTTCAGTGAAACATTATAAATAAAAACCGTGCCCACTACCATTTAGCAGAACACAAATCCAGAGCAGATTATGAACAATTTATATTAACATAATGTGGTTATGCCTTTTGCTGCAAAGAAACAAACACATGGTTTTCTAAGGGTGAGTCGTCAAAGAATCATCTGCAAGATAAATCTGTTTATTTAAGCAACTTTACCTTTTTTCCGTAATTGTTTATGTCTTTTTACTCAGTAGACTACCAGGGCCACCACTGTCAAATTTAAGCTATGTTTTCAAAAACGATGAGATAGATAGATAGATAGATAGATAGATAGATAGATAGATAGATAGATAGATAGATAGATAGATAGATAGATAGATAGATAGATAGATAGATAGATAGATACATAGTTTTAGATAATTTTTATGGGGCAGACATATTCTCAAGGCATCTCCGATATGTAAAACTGTTGCATTGGAGGGCGGTCAAACCGTAACTGTCAGAATTGTGCTTCCGCACTCAAAGACAGTGCCCAACGCTCACGCTGTCAATTCGTGGCTTTCAGCAACAGGATGAAAGGAAAATAACAATTTTGAATACCCATTACCGTATTCCTTTGAGAAACCGTGGCTTAATGATTAGTGGAGTTGCACCGTAATCAAGAGATTCCGGGTTCGATTCCCTGAGCAGGTGAAAATAATTTGGAGCTTTACAAAAGAAAAAGCCATTGGCTGGCGTCAGGAAGGGGATCAGGCCAAGACATTTCTCACTGGCAAAACAGTCCCTCGAAAAGGCACCGTCTGAGCTCCAATTACTGGGAGAAAATTTCATTGAAACAAAAAAAAAATACTGTTTTCCTTTGTTATTATTTTTCATGTGCATGTGAAAATGTGTTAATCACGAATCCTTAAACGGCTTGTTCTGCTTTCATTCATTCATTAATTTACTTTTTCGGACAGAAAGATTTACGTTTGCCGCTTTCTTTTCATTTGACAAGAAGACAAGTAAACAAGAAGCACGCGAAAGTCTTTTGTCCAACGTTGCCATGTATCTTGAATTGATAATTGATTGACCTTCCAGTTGTTCTTAAATGATCTAGTTGATTTGAAATTGCATTATTGCAAAGTACTTCAAGTTTTACCAGCCAACGGCAGTACTTTAGTATTTTTCCGTACTTCGTTTAACAATATGTAATCTAACTTTTCATAAAACGTACAAAGAATATCACACCAGACCTTTGATGATCAAAATGTTTGCCTTCATGTCCACAGCAAAACATTATGCTGTGATAAAATGAGAAAAGCAGTGGGAATTTTGATCTACTTGTTTCACTCATTATGCTAGCCAATAGATGCAAATTGACGAAATTAGGAATCACCTTTCCGATCAGTATTGTGGAATTTTGCAGTTGATTCAAACCGGTAAATATAGGGCCTTCTAATCTGTAGAAAATTTGTAATATAAACAAACGTCTATTGATGGATTAGTGGTAACTTGTCACACAAAAGGCTGCATGAGCAAGGTATTTTGAACGTCTGTTTACGTAAATGAAATGTTTGGGATTATCGGCACAGTTGGAATGATTTCTTAATTATGGAAAATTCTGAGAAAAAACTGCACATGAATTTATTATTTGCATATGAATTTAATCCACAGGTATTTTGATTTTCAAAACTGACCACTTATTGTGATGAGAAATCAGCTGTTCCTATGCTTTTACCCAGTTTTCTTTTGCATGAGAAAGACCGAAACGTCACTAGCGTTTTCAAAGATAACAGGGCAAGGCCATCATTATTATTCATTCACTTTCCACATCAGCGTCTATTGAAACCCAGAGGCAGCGCAAAACAGTGTTGGGCATATTTTAAGGGTACACAGAGCATTTGACCAACCAATCAACCCAACAGATACCAGAAGATACTTAACAACTCGTACTACAAAGAACATAGTGAAAACAGAACCATTCCGTAAAGTGTCAAATATTATTAAAGAAAAACTGTTTGGCAGTTCACGAAAAAAGAAATCAGGAATAAAAAATTCTTACTTAAAACTAAAAACATGGTATATATTGTCATTTGTTCTGAATGTAAAACTCATTGTTCTTTTCTTTGTTTGCTCTCCGTTTCTAAAGACCTCCATTTGACGTCAGTTTTGTATATGTCTTGCATTGTAACTGACGAAATTAACCTGCATAAGTACGTGAGATAATAATTTTTAAATATCATATCTTTCTTTATTCTTTTAAGAAATTTACAATTTTTATTATTTTTTTTACACGTATTCTTTTTCCTGTGAGCACTTCGATTCAGGAAAGAAAAATACAAAGAAAGACCCTATATAATTTAGTTTAAACAAAGAGTAGTAAATCTGGAGAAGTCCTTGTCTTGTTTCTTCGGCTGAAAATATGATACGAGCTTCGTATGCACTATTTTACCTACTGTACTTACTTAGTGGACGTTTTTCATCAATTTGAAGGCTTCTCAAGAGTGTTTTTAAAGAGTTTCATATTCGAACTTTTGAACCAATGAGACGAAAACTCAACAATTATCAGATGAAATTTCAAGTTCTTGTTTACAACACTTCCTTTAGTTGTTTACATTTTTCTCCTTTATAATCCGCTCAACACATGCCAGCATGTAAAATGGGCGTAAAACCGAATATGATGATGATCATGATGATGATGATGAATCACGTGACTTGATCAAGTTTGTTTCCAGACAAATCGTTAATTCTATTACAATCATACTATCTTTCGTCGTGATAACCATATCGGCTCTTTGGTCATCGCCGAATAATTGCTCGGTGCTGCTAAAGTCAACGCAGACAGTATTGTGTTTGATCTTGCATTGGGAGATGTAGTAGAAGATACAGTTGAGAACTGTAGTATGACAGTACAAGTACATTTGTTGGTTGGAACCAGAGCTACATTTCTTCAGTATACGGTGTTGTGTTTGAGATTCTATGTAATATTATTTATTATTATTATAATTATTTTAATTATTATAATTATTATAATTATTACAACTATTATTACAATAATAATAACAATATAAATAACACCAAGAAGACTTCTGATTTTAAAAACTGATAAATTTTAAATTACAATGTTCCAGTACAATATTTCAAAACTAAAATTCACTTGTTAAATTTTTTAAAATTATTTCTTGCTTTTAACTTCCTTTTTCACAGTTTCTTGGCTGGGACGGTGCCTTTCAGAGGGACTTGTGACAGTAAAAAATTTTTGGGCTGGATGCTCTCCTTGAAGTCAGTCAATGGCTTCTGTGGTGATCGAACGCGAAACCTCTTGGTGACTGTGCAACTGCACTCAACACTCAGCCACAGCCCCTTGTTATTATTATATTTTTTTAATATTCAGTAAAAAGTAGAACATTTGGACAGAAAAGACATTTGGTCGAAATTGTAAGGAGGGGGATAAATAATTATTTTTTTTTAAATGAGCCAAACGATGAAAAGCTGTGGTACCAAAGCTCCCAGGCGACAACGACAACCACTTATTCACAAGCGACTGTTTGAATAAACAACTAAAAAAGGACTTTAAAAACCCTACAATTCGATTTTAAATGTGTAAAGATTTCCGTGAAAAGGTAATGTTTTGGACTCCCGTTCTAAAAAATATGTTTTCTCTTCAAATCATATTTCTGTGTTATTTTAATTGAAAATGAAGCATCCTCCTTAAACCTCATCCTTTCTAGTAGGAGACTAAACCTGGCTTTTATTGGGGTCTTATTAAAGTCTCTCATTTCATTAAGCGACCAAAATTGCCCCTTCTAATCCAGACTCGTTGGCTGTCCTAACCCAGACATGTTGGATGAAAATGGTTCACATGATAAATTGCAAGAGGATCCAAGGATATCATTAATTAACACAATCAGAAACAGAGAAGCAAGCTTTTCTGGTCATGAATTAAGCAAGAAAGGACTAAAATTCGTGTTTATAACAGGGAAAGTAAATGTTAAAAATTTCAGAGACAGAACACGAGCAACGTTTTAGCAGAGTTTCAGGTAGTGCCTAATAATAACACACCTGTCCCAGACATGATACCGACATGTATGGGCAGAGAGTGTTGACATTAAATGGTCTGGCATTTAATGATCTATCAGAAATGAAGAATAAATTCGACGATAGTAATCTCCATTACATGTGCTACGTTTTGAGAAATTTGACCGATTGGGTCAGGTGACCTTTTGTGACTTGGGCAAAATCGAGTTATGCCTTTGGCCAACAAAGTCAAATTAAAAACAACCAATACAGCTGTGCGGTGAGAGGTAAATAACAAAGACTTAACAATAAAAAAAGAATTCATGAAGAAAGTAGTGGCTGGATGAAAAATGAAATGAAAATAACAAATTACAAAGGAAAGGAAGAAATGATAAACATCAAACGTGGCAACAATGAAACTGATGATGAAAATCATAATAGTAATAATAAGTATAATTATCAACTTGTGTTACCACACAACATTCAGTTCCCAACCCGAAGCCAGGAAAACTGAATGAGGTCAAGTATAATCAGCCACAGGTGCATTGCTCAAACGGTTATTATTGCATGGCAACAATTCAAAATGGCCCCAGTTAGAACTAAACCGCTCCCCAGTTCTGGCTTAATAACTGACAATACATAGAAGTATGTCTTAGCACTAGTCTTAACCCTGGTATTGCAGAATGTATTACTACCATTACGTTGCTTTTGTCCAGTATTACGTTGCTCTATTTGGTCTTTTTAATCACGTCTTGGCCATTTCCTGTGACTTGGAGACACAGCACTTTCCACCATGTATGACCCCTTACACAGATAACAAACAACTGTGCACTTCTAATTACATTTTGTTAGATAGATTTTATTTGTGCCAGGTCGTTACCTTCTTCGAGATGGGGATTATGATAGTATTGCTAATGTAACAACAATAATAACAATAATAACAATTATTTTTATCATTATTATCATCAGTATTATTATTATTATTATTTTATTATTATTATTATTATTATTATTATTATTATTATTATTATTATTATTACCGAGTGGTTAGACATCATTTATTGATGAATGGTGAAAACCCACAACCAGCAACAAGCCAGGAAAGGTGAATGCAGACACATGAATTGTAGCCAAAAGAGTGGGATAAAATAGATAACTAAAATATAAATACTGAGAATATTACTCTTCCGGAGACATGGCTGAGGATCGAATAAGGAATTTTTTGCATGGTAATCTGATGATTTATTACGATATCCTATTACGTTGATGAGGAAACTTCGAAAGCGACAACTGGAATTCTTTGGCCACATTATGAGAAAAGAAAAATTGGAGAATCTCACCATCACGGGAAAAATAGAAGGCAGCAGAATTAGAGGGCGTCAGAGAACAACATTCTTAAATAGCGTAAGCAGTTGGATGAAGAAGGAGGTGTCGGCGAGGAGGGCAGCCGAGATTACAGAAGTAGAACTGCAAAGCCACAAAAGACAGAGAACGTTAGATAGCCATGATTTTTTTTTTCTTATTCCTTCAAAAATTATTCTTGTATGTCGATTTACTGATTAGTATTTTACTTAGTATTGTTGTAAAAAAAATGTTATTCTGTATAAAACACCAAAAAAAGCCATGATTCCCAACGTCATGAAATGACAGGGCACCAACACAATCAGACAGACTCCACCTACAATTATTGTTATTTCAAAACTGCAGTGCTCAAATGTTTCAATTTCCTTTTTTCATCAAAGCTCGTATACTGGTGTTGATAAACTTGGCAAATCTTGTTGTCCAATATGAATAAAGAACTTCATTCTGTATTGAAAACCACAGAAGTAATAGGTAATACGAATTGAAAAAATACCAGCAGAAAAAGAAATGGTATTAAGTGCAAGAGTCAACCATGCCTAAACATTTCATTACTAAGGAATTAATCCTGTAAAATATTTGATGGCAATAATGATGATAATGATACCAAAAATAGAAATAGTTAACTATGAATAAAGTGCACCAATCCAATGCAGAATTTAATTCCCCTGTATTTAATAAAAGTGGAAGATGGGAGATCTTCATTCATCTAGACTTATCTCACAAAGTAATGACCACAGGGCTGCATAATTATTTCAAATAGTAACAACCGGTTGGGGAAAAAAAAGAAATAATCATCATAAAGTTGTTGCTTACCCAAGGCTGATGACCTCGTAGACAATTTGTAAGAACAGATATAGAAACCTAAATATAATAATAATCATCATCATTATAATAATTATTAAACTGAGAGTTTAAGGATCTGTGAAGGGAAATATAACACTACAGAATTTTAATAACCAATGAAGTCAATACAAAATCCTTCGTCACTGGCAATTTTCGCCTACACGATTGCAAAAGCGAATTTTTCATTAGAGTCTGAGGTGGAAATTTCAAGCAAACCAATCTGCAAGGTAAAACTGTCAAAAACCTACATTCGTTTACTTTCTTATTAAACACCTCTGTTAGACATCATGGATTTTTTACCTTATTCGATATGGAGCGATGAAGCGACGGAGCGACGACTTACATCCATGTTGCCCAGAAAAAAGCCCGAGTAAAATTTGCTCACGTTTTAAGCAAGAGTCCTCTGTGATTACCCTGATGCGTAGTCATCAATTGGCCTGGTTACAGTGTCTCAGTACTCTGTATTGGCTATGTGTTTCTGTAGCTTTAACCCATCGACTTCCCAGAGAATCGGCATATCAGAAGTTTGAGTCCCTGTAGGTTAATTGGCAAAATTCCAGCGTAGGCTCTGATGGTTTTTCCCTAGTTAATTCTGTAACAGTTGCTTAAAACTTTTTACTCAAAATTCGAAAAAATATTTTAAAATTGATGTATTTTATTATATGGGAGTGCTACATTGCTCTGTTTTCAGATAACCGAAATAGAAAAGGGTATTTAGGAACAATCAATTATTGAACATAGTTGTACCGCTTAAACTATCCTCAAGGTTATTAACATTTGAGGCAAAATTTCCCGCACCGTACTCTATGATCGCTATGGTCATTAACTTCGACTTTGTGCTAAGTCGGCAAAATGAAAGGCAAGTATTCCCAACAGTAACTGACGGGCATGTGGACAAAAAAATTAAAAGTTAATTGTCATAATGACATTCTTGAAAAATTTTGCACCTTTTAAGAAAAAGAACATTCGTCTTAACCTCCATCATGCTATGTTCATATCCAAAAGTAATAACAAGATGAGATTGGTCAATACATATAATTGGATTAAATACTGAAGGTAAATAATATCGTGCAAAAATACCAACAGTTTGTAACGACGTCATAGCAACAATAAAAGAACAAGAAAATAAAGCCAAAGATTGCTTGGTATTTGGTTTGATCATTATAATTTTATAACTTGATTAACTATTTATTGTTTGGGTTTCTAAGAGGTGGCTAGCAACCGTACAAAAGGAAATCATTTTGAGTTCTACTGAACTGCAGAAAGGGAGTGGAGCTATTGTATTGAAAAAAGGGATGTGGAGAAGTCCTGGTAAAGGGACCAAAAACCACAAGCTCGAAACCCTGACGCCACACACTACACACACAATGTGGCAAGAATATCCAGGTAGAAAAATAGGAAAAATCAATCATAGAAATCCTCATTCATTTATTTGCACAGGTTTTAGAAAATGGAATTACTATTATTATTATTACTATTATTACTATTATTATTACTATTATTATTATTATTATTATTATTATTATTATTATTACTATCGAGTGGTTAAACACCATCTAGTGTGATGGATGTGTGAAAAACCCACATTTACCGCCCAGCAACAAGTCAGGTAAGTTAAATGCAGGCACATGTACAGTAGCCATAAGAGTAAGGTGAAATAGAAAACCAAATTTAAATGCCAACATCACTTCAACCTTGCAAGTACCGCCCCACAACCAGTACGGAAAGGAACATTACTCAAGCGGTTGTTGTTGTATGACAACAACTCATGACTACAGCACTCCCCTCTCCTAGCCTGTTACCTGACAATACATAAAAAGGTTTCTTAGTACTAGTACTATGTCTGGCATTGCAGCATTGAATTCAGACTGAATATTTGTTAATTCCCTGTTTGGTGACAAAAACAACGATAGGTATAAAAAGCCATGTTCTAATACATTCCAAAGGGCATTTATTGTTATTTTTTATTATTCATGTACTGGTTCAAAGTGTCGTTGTAATTTACTGGTTGACATCCTACCAACAGACTACTTTCCCTGGCTTTAGCAGCTAAGATTCTACTGTTCAACTAATCTTATTTATCTTATTAATATTATTATTATTATTATTATTATTATTATTATTATTATTGTTGTTGTTGTTGTTGTTGTTTTTGCTGGTGCTGCTGCTGTTGTTGTTGTTGTTGATGACCACTCTTTTCAGCATTGATGTCAACTGTCATATAATAATATCACGCCAAATCCAGCTTTAGATATCCAATACTTTTAAAGATATTTTTTGCCCTTTCTAATAGGCAAGCTTTCTTTATCAGTTCTGTGCTACATTCGTTTCCAGAGGCGCAATGACTGTTGGTACAATCTTGACTTCTCTCACATTCAACACTCTCTTTCTTTCCCTTTCTCTCTCTCTCTCTCTCTCTCTCTCTCTCTCTCTCTCTCTCTCTCTCTCTCTCTCTCTCTCTGTCACACACACACAGAGACACGCTCAAATACATCTCAATTTTTTTCTTTTTTTTCTTTCAGTTTTTACATCGAAGTGGCAAAACATGCCCATTGCCAAGCATGGTCTATCTCTTTTCTTTCCAAAGACAATGTCCAGAAGACTAATTGATAGATTGAACAATCCGACAATAATGCTTTTAGCTATTTCATTTTTTTTTTAAATATTCCCTATGTTTAATAATTACCTGCTAAGAATTTTCAGTTGACGGTTTCACAAAATTTATTTTAAAAAAAAATGAAGAAGTGAGTCCGTCTATCGTGTTTCTAAAAAGCCTTCTGTAAGAAATAGTTTTTGTTCTCTCTCCTGCAAATTTCTATCCTTATTGTTTAAACTGATTTTTAACTTTTCAGCTAGACAGTTGTTGATTGAATATTATTATTAATCCTGCTCTCAACACCCTCTTTCAAAACCTTTAGTTAGTAAGCTAGATAACTTTCAAATAGTCATTGTTACAGCAGTAGGATATTAACTCTAACGTAACGTGTCAAATAAAAGACATATTTATGTAAAAATTCCGAAAATGTTTCATTGTTTTACTTTTCTTGGAGCATAGCACCTTTTTCTGAAAACAACAGTTGAGCATTCAAATTAGATATGGTCTCTTGATAAGACATTTCCATATTTCCCCCCCAACTCGAGTTAAAAACAGGAAATGTCTAACGTTTACATCTAATAAGTCATTCGAGGGCAAATAAACGAGGACTAGTTTTATTCCAATCGTTCAATATAACAATAAATAGGAAGCATAAAAATACCATTACATCCTCTTTCTCTTTTCTACTTGAGGGATTTAAAGAATTTATTAATGACAATTCATGTTACTCAAAACAAGTGAAATTGTGACTTACATCCCAACAGCATGCTCGGATTTCTTTAATAGGTATTTAAGCCAATTAGGTTAATTTATTTCATCTATTTACATTACTATTCACATATAGTGTGATTTCGTTAACTTTACATAGGCCATCTATACAACCCCTATTTCCAATACCTTATGTCAACAACATGATTCAGCCAGTACTTTGAATACTCATTATTTAAGTAAGGCCCTGAACTAAATTCATCAACTGTTTTAAATATAAAGAAAATAAGTGTAAATCAGAAAAACCAGAAAAATGACAAGTAAAACCCTTAAAACCAAACAGTGATCTCAGTGTTGCGTGGGGAGTATATAATCATCTAGCTCATAGCATTGTTCCTCAGGGGAGTAGGACAGAAAGAAAAGCTCCTTCGGTTTCTAGTTGCAGATAGGAGAAAGAAAAGCGAGCCCACTGTAGTCACATTGAATGTTTTTTCTAGATAATTACTTCTACTCCCACCTCTCGGAAACTTTGACTTGCCCACTCAACAAAATATTCTAGTTTCAATACTGGTATTACTTCGCTGCTCCAAAGATTGTTGTAATAAACGTGGTAATGAGTAATAATATCATAAACTAGACAATCACATATAAATATTTTCAAGTGTAATTTCCCATGTCTACAGATGATGACTCTTCTAAAATACTTTTTATTAAAACAAGGAATTAAAATCACAAGCCAAATGGACAACCTCAGCTCAAGAGGTATTTAAACAACTTTAGCCTACGTATAAAATTGTGTGAGAAACTTCGAGTGAGTAAAATCGTGCGTATCTCAGAGGACTGTTAAAGTTAGAGAGTTTCTATTCTAAATCGATAAAATATGGCGTGCTAATCACGTGACAAAATATGACTTAAAAAAAGAAAATGACCCATAAATTGTGCATATATACTATTTTACACTGCCAAACAAAGCTCTTTGTTTTTCTCGTATCTTTTTTTATCTCTTTGCCATCTAAATTTGATTTGGTCAGTTAACATAGGCTTGACGAGTCTAATCCTAACTTCGTTTTTCTCCTTGTTTTCTTTATTGTAAATATCTTTAAGTTAGACACTTATTTTTCAATTTTTCTTATGGTTAAGAACCATACAAGGCAAAATGTCACTGAGAGTATGGAGCTGTGAAGATATGACAGAAAAAAAGTTAAGCCAAGAGATAAGAGTTGACCTTGGACTAAAAATGTTCACCTCTTATGATGTTGGAAAGTACTCAGAAGCCAAATAGCTTTTCAGCCTAGCCGTCCGAGGGAAAAACTACTCATAGAAAGGTTCATAAAAAAAAAGGAACAACAACTGCACAAGGACGAAAACTTTGAAAGAAATGAGTCACAGGAGGTGCAACAAACCGAGTCTGTTTCAGTAAGGAAAGCAAATTAGAACACATGATAATACCTATAGGCACGCCTAAGACAAGCTACATTTCGTCGCGGAGAAAAGGATGAAGAGTAGCAGCAAGGTTGAGACATATACAGTTACAAGCAGTCCTTTGAACCCGATCAAGAACATCAAGATGGGATAAAAGAGTGCCTGTTCAGATGTGACAACAATACTCCATGCAAAGCTGGGTGGTAGATTTATAGAGAAACAAAATGGCCTAAGGCGTAAGGTACTTTCTACCGCGGTTCAAAGAACCTATCTTTTCAGAAGAAAACTTGCTAATAGATTGAATAAAGGAACCCCGACTAGGATTTGGTGATAATGCCAAACCAAAATTCTCATTGATTAGCATGAATATTGAAGGGAGATATGGATTCGGGTTTTTATTGAAGGATATAAGTTGTGTTTTTGCCTCACTGAAAGGATTCGGCCACCTCTTTCCACGTACTTTGACAGTCTGAAGGTCAGACTCTGAAGCTTCCACAAATTTTTTTTAAAGTTGGGTTTTGGCTAATGCCAGAGTGCAAAGTGAGGCTGTTACATGTTACATGTAACAGCAAGGAAGTGTCATCGGCACAGAAGTGTAGAAACTGAAGAAAGTTATTAGGAAGGTCAATGATGTAAAGAAAGAAAGGAGTTAGACGAAGAAAGCTTACATTATCGTTACTCGTAGCATTACTCGTAATATGTGATTCCATCCAGTGTGACACACATTGAAAGAAATGTCTCAATGATCTTAAAGACACTTTCACAAATACCATAACCAGAGAGCTTATGAAGCAAGTCAGAGTGTCAGACCTTATCAAATGCCTTCAAAATATTCAGAGCTATAGCATGTCTTTCACCAGCCTTAACCATAAACCTGTAGATTTCTTTGGTGGTTAGTCTCAAGGTCAACAGTGAAGAGAGATCCTCTAAATTTGTATGGAATATCAACAAAAAGACCCAGGTACTGCAAGAATTCCATCTGTAAATAGTTGATAAGTCGTTCAAAAATTTTACTAATGACAGAAAGAAGACATACAGGCTGATATTTTCCAGGATAATGAGGATCACCTGCATTCTTGAAGACAAGGACAATATTAGAAAACTTACAAAAGGACGGAAAACAAGACTCCGATGGGGAATGATTGAAAACTCTTATCAGCAAGAAAGATACCTCAGAAACACATTTTTTTCAAGCCAACTACAGGATTCGAAATGAAGTTAGAAGCTTGATATTTAGTAACCAACCCTGGAGATTTTATAACAGAGTGTAATATCTGATTAGTTTGTGAAGGGGAGTATCTTAAAAAAGCAACAGTAACATTTAAAGAAAAATTGGGGAAAAGAATCAAGAAAAAAGATCAACCTTTTCCCCAGAGGACATACCGAACACTATGAAAAAGTGGAGAGTGAATAATCTACTTGCCCGAATGCTAAACAATATAGTAAATCTTCCAGAAATCTCGACCAGTAACAGACAAGGAACAAAGAAGACTAGTAACACCACAGGCAAAGGATAGCAATCAGTCAAGAAGTTGTAACGTGATAAGTAAACTGACATACGTTAAGATTGGCGAGAATGACATTTATGTTTTGAAATACTCACTAACTGACTGTAACAAGATGAGACGTCCAGGAACGACGAGTACACAGACAAACAGTTTTCCCACATGCGATTAACCCGAACACCCCATTAAGTTAGACTCTTACTATTGTATTTTCTGGAGAGTACATTACCAGGATCAGTAGGATCGAATGAATGGAGTTCAGTTGCTATGTTTGACTTACTTACTTAAGTATTTGTTACCTTTTCAGTTACACACACACATATAAACACACACACACACACACATATATATATATATATATATATATATATATATATAAAGTATTAGAGTCATAGACTCCTCTCAGTTGTGATGTTCTGCATAACTGAGACCTTTGAATTTAGCTCAGCAGAGATGTATAATGCTGGCAGAAAACTATTTTGTTTTAAAAAAAATACGTAGACAAACAAAACAGACATATAGTAATTGTAAAAGAGTTTTTTGTGTTACGAGGAGTATGTTGCAATATTGCAATAGAGAGTAAGATTCAAGTCAGAGAACAACCTAATTTTTTATATGAAAGGAAGAGAAATCAAAAGGATTCATATGGCTTTTGAATGGTAAATAAAACAACTTGAATCAACAATTGATGACCGCATTTGTCAATTCAGGGATTTAATATCAAAATGACAAAGAATATGTGGCTACTCAACAGCCAAATGCCACCATCAAGACGTTTATGAAGCCTAGGGATGTTTAGTATATTTATGCAGAAGTGCAACAGACCCGATCATATAAAAAGAGTAATAATAATAATGTTAGTAATTGTAAAGATGAAGAGAGAGGAGTACAGATCAGAAATAAAAAATTAATAAAAAGTAGAAGAGTCTTCAAGAAAACTGCAGACAGACAACACTCAATTTATATATATATATATATATATATATATATATAAATTGAGTGTATGTACGTTCATGTATTTTTTTCACCTGAAGTGTCGATACGATTTTTTAAGAGGGACTTGAGGAACCTTAGTAGTTAATTAATGAAGATCAGTTTGTAAGGATCTGCTTTAAAAGCTGATAGTATCACAGCATTTCTACAAAAAGACTTCACAAATAGACAGCTGCAAGACACCTTATACTACCTAAGACTTTATCATTCTAAGAAAGAGAGAAGGAGAGACGGTTTATTTGGCTTCAAATTATCCTGAGACAATTCTGTAAAAACAACTTCAAAAGTATGATTTCGAGGAACAAGAGTACACAGTCCGAAAGTCATCGTTTAAGAGAGAGTTTTCACAAAGCAGACAACTAATGTCAATCACAAAGGACAATTTGAAACAGTGTGTCATAGTCTTTATGTAATAAGAAATAATTACTTGAGAGCAGAACCTAAAGTGTTGGTTCAATTTTTTAAGAGGCACGCTCACTCCGCCCCAAGTAATAAGTATCGTGTTTAACATTTCTTTAAAATGTTTAACCTTGGTCTATTTTCAAATTAGATACACAGTGGCACGAATTGAAATAAGATATATATCTTTATACAAAGGTTGAATTATAATTGGAAGACACATTTGCTGTACAATATACAAAGAACTAAATGGTATTGATTTTCCTATTGAAATTTAGAATTACGAAGTGTCTTATTTATTATTGGTGAAGGAAACATCACTACCGAAACTTGATGGTCATGTTTTCATTGACATGTATTACAAATTTCCATTACCCTACAATTATTCAAAGCCTACATATTAAAATCTAATACCAATGAACAAATAACTATTTGAAATATGGCAAAGAGGATTTGGATTCATGTTAGCACCTGGAATTGACTAAACGGCAAGAGACAATAGCAGAGGAAGAAAACACTAGAAAAAGAGTTTATTAAGTAGTTAAGTAAAGTAGTAACCATTAGAAAGAATGACCAATCTGTTACAAACATTTGCAAGCAAGAGGGAGTGAAGGGACAATGGAGGTAAGAAGCTTGATAATTACATTGATTATTACTGCCCAACTGAAATGATGAGTTATGGATCTTCTGTCTGGGGATGTTCCGCACACTGCCACAAAATTGACTAGAAAATGTATGAAGCTATGCGAACCATCTCGGTAGCTCTGCAATCTACCGGGCTCGAACATCTTCCAACTGTATCAGGCCTAGAGCGCCCCAGATACCGCAGACAGCGCCTCACGTCTCCCCGCGCTTCTGGTTGCCGGAATTCTGATGACCCTTGCCTAGTTTCTATTGCTAACCTTCTTGATCGACCAAGCAAAAGACTGAAATCCAGAAACAGTTTTGGTGAGCATGAACACCTGGAGCCTTTGTCACCACAATGGCCACCTGATCTGCTGCTTGTTGCTGAAGAACGTGTCCCCAGGTTAACACGAAAGCAATGGTGCCATCTCAACAGATTGCGAAACAATAGTGTCAAGACTAATTGGAATAACAAGCCCTGAGTGTGTGGCAACATGAGAGTCTCCGCCAAGCATATCGTGGAAACCTGCCCATCAATTATATTTGCTGGTGGAATGGATGTACTATACACCCTCAACGAAAACTTGGCGGAATGACTATCAAAACGTACTGTTGATACTGTGAACGATATATGGGTTGTGAGTGGTTGATATTTCCTTTCTACTTTCTGGATTTGGTCTTAAAATTGAACAGGATGTTATTTCTAATGTTGAAGTTTTATTCAACAGATGATTTTAAGACGTTAACGGAAAAACATCCTAAATTTTTCAAATTTCTCTTTGTGCAAATCTTAAAACAGTATTTTTCCACTTTGTTTTTACTATTGTTTTTTCCTTTCTCTGGGTGATGATCAATCAAGAAGGTTGATCTCTGATCGTCTTAATACTTTTTAAGCACTATAAAAGTGTTATGTATACAAATATGTCCATTATTTTCCCCAAATAAAGCCGAGTATATCCCCTACCGGACAATTTATCAACCGAGAAAAGAAGTAAAGAGTGTATGAAAAATGGTTTTAAAATAACGTTTTCAGACTTGGGTCCTAAAGCTCTACAGAAGTACATTTTTTAGGGTGGTGGGGTAGATGTCAGTCAGGAAAATATTCCTGGAAAACGTTGGTCAGAGAAATATCCTAGAATCGATTATTGCATGAAAAGTTTCCAACGATCTGGCCCAGGCGGGTGTGCTTCTATATAACGGTGGTACTCACCCTAATTCAAACTATTTAATAAAAGTACCCTTCCACTGACATTTCGCTTTGAAATTAACCACCACTTTGTACTATCTTGTCGAAATTGAAAGGCTTGGGTGCTTCTTTGATCCTGATAGCTTTGCTGCCAGGAGCCTTGTGCTCCTGGTAGGGCCACCCATGCCAGACAAGTCGAAGGGGAGAAGCCAGACCAAATATGATACCTGGTTCTCCAGGTTGAGGGTTTTGTTTGGGTAAACAACCCACTCATGTAAAAAACCCATGTCACAGAAATGTCAAACATCATTACTCACGAATATCGGGGAGCAGCGGAGATCGCCGACGGTGACATTTTGACGACGTTGGGCCAAAGCCTTCGGGAAGCTTAGGGTCCGATGGGATCTTTTGCTAACACCCAAAACCCCATTAACATCGGACATTAGGATGTAAGATCTATGTGCAGGAGTGGAGCAGCAGCTCAGATCAGGCGGGAGGTGGATGGTTAAGGAAGGACCCGTCAGACGACTGTGCTGTTGCCCTAGGATGGACACCAGAGGGAAGAAGGAAAAAGGTCGGCCGAAAACAACGTGGCACCGAATGGTTGAAATGGAGCGCAAAAGAGCAGGCTGGAACACGTAGAATACAACACGCCCTGCAGCTGCATACTGATCCAAGTGGAGGAGTGATGTCGGAGCCTCATGTGCCTTCTGGCATGGAGAGGATTAAGATAAGGTAAGGTAACACTATGCACTGTTATCCCACTTTAAGTGCAACTGTTTTCACTAATTTCTATAAGATTGTTTTATTTTAGTTTTTGTTGTTTTGACGTCATTTTTCTTCATTTTCCCCATTTTCCGTCATTTTTAACTGGGGCTCAGACGGTGCCCTTCACAGGGACTTGGACTTGGCAGTACGGAATTTCTTGGCCGGATGCCCTTCCTGACGCCAACCAATTTCTTTTGTGAATGTCCAAAGTCGCCCGCTCGGGGAATGGAACCCGGAACTCTTGTTTACGGTGCAGTTGCACTAACCATTATTTTTTTCAATCAATTTTATTATTAGGGCCTTAGTACATCATGTAGACGTCATGTAAACAGTACGGTATGATATTTTTCTTAGAGAGGAAATAGAGATTTATGTTTTTTTGTTTTCTCAGGATTTCAATTATTTTAAATGCATATTTCTACTAGTGAAGACAATCTCTGACTTAAAATTGACACCAATTTCCACCCCTTCCTCAGTGAATGTAGGAAGAAGGATGAGAACCACTTTTTATATTGGAGTGCACTCGCCGGGTATCTGGCACATTTATTAAGTAAATAAAGCCAAAACATAAAAAATAGAATATATCTATAGATAACAAATAAATATTACAATCCTAACAAACATTGTGAGCTGGACAAAGTTACCCAATTGAATTCAAAACCATTCCTGTTTTTATTTAGAAATAACAAAAAAATGGAAACTTGGAGTTTTAGGTGGTTGATGTAACTTCAGAACTATATTAACATAGAAAATTAAATTATATTTAAAACAGTGTTTTGCACTTGGCCTCAAAACGCTATAGTTGTTAATTACAGAAGTGTCTTTAAATAAAATGCAGCTTGTCAAACAAGGGAGATCAAAGTCTTAAATATGAGCCATTTCTATACAAGAGGTCCTGCAGGAAGAACCCAAAAATACTTTTGCTCCGAAATCAAATACATTACGTCAGCCTATTTACTTAAAAAGCTACACAGTGTTGTTTGCGTATTATGATAAATTTGTTTGGAGTAGCTTGTCCTGTATTTAGTAATCTCTTGTTCGTTCCAAGCCTTATGGACATCTGACATTAGAAAATCTTCTTATTTTCAAGTGGGAAACTTTAGCACTAAAATATTCTTGAGTTGTTGTACTTTTCGAATATTTTTCTTGTTAACTATACCTTTATTCAAAACACCAATATGTATCGTATATACCCCAGCCATAGGGCAAGAGATCTTTAAAGAATCCACAAGATGAGTGTTTATTGATCCCAAAGAAAAGAAAATAGATAGAGAAATAAAATGTTAGTACAATGTCTTTGTCACTTAGAAATACGTAGTGTTGCGTAAAGTAAGTTGTATAACTGCATTATTGCTTTGTATGTCTACGGACGGGAAAGTAGGAATCCAGCGTTAACTATACAAAGAAGAAGCAATACACTAGCTGCTACTCTTCGCAAAATACAGTGGAACTCAGGTCAACTTGTATATTTTTTATCTTGGTTAATGTGCAAGTTTTTAAAGCAAAGTAAGTGTATAAACAGATGTTAACAAATATACTTGGACGCCAGTAAATATTCTAACGACGGATTGAAACCCATTGACGAAATTACACAGGTATTCAAATTAAGGTATGGCACCAGAAGACCTGTTCCACTAAAGATATGAATGCTCTTATAGTTGAGAATAAGAAATTTACCACCACTAAAGGATACAAAAGCACATCTCAGGGCCGGACGTTGTGACACTTCCAAAGAAGACTGACGATCCAAAAAACAGATTTGCTAAGTTTCTGAAAATATATTCTCTGCACTTGACATTAATTCTTCGTCTGAGAACAAGAACAACAAGAGGGGTTTCCATCATGTCCCAACACAGTACTACAAAAAAGGTGACAGGTGTGTTGGAGTAAATCTGAACAAGTTAGAAGAATAGTCCCCCTCCAGAATTAAATTCAATAACAGAAAACCTGAAAAAAGGAAAATTAGGTTAGAGTGAAAATGCCATCATTTGAGCCAGTTGAAGTAATAACTTCAACTGGCTCAAGTAAGTATCAAACGTATCATAGTAAAACGCACAAGGAGTAATTTCTTGCAACTGTAAGAAAATTCGTAATTTCAGTCCAACGATCTTTAATTATAATTTGATTTTTTTAATCTTTCTCTTCACGTATTTCTAACGGAATATCGTTGTAAAGTCGACAACAATGATCTTCCGTTAGAAATACGTCAAGAGGAAGATTTTTAAAATTTTACTAAGAAATTAGGCTTGATTTTTAAATAAAATGATTTCAAATAGCATATTTGAATTTTTAGATTCTTAGAGTTTAGTGATTAGTTCCTCTGAATTTCCGTGATTCAATTTAGGTTCGTTTTTCAGCATTTTCAGTGTCTTACTGTGTGCTAATAGTCTTAGATAAGCCCAACAACAGTTTTTTAGAGTCCTGTTCTCATTAATTTTTTCCTTTTTCTTTTTTGTTTTCTAATGTGTCAAAACAGGACCACATTGATAGCAGTTTTTACAGTATATGAAAAATACTGATGTGTTTATATGTATATTTTGCACATATGTATTATATCCTGTATAAATATTAATTTAATAATAATAATAATAATAACATCAATCAGGTCAAAAAATATGTGGCCCCAAAACCAAAAAATGCACAAAAACACAACTGAAAGGAAAGCTGAAGACAGCAGCTTATTTCGAATCCAGACTTCGATATCGACTGCTAAACCAATAATCATCATCATATCGTATCGTACCAATGCTCAATTCATTTCTAGACAGTGATTTTTGCATCCCTGGGGCCTTGATTTGCAGCTCTAGGAGTCCAAGGGGTACCCTTTTAATATGTGTTCAAAGGTTTGCTTTACTACATCACAAAGACATCCAAAGCTGGTAGCAAATCCCCACCTGTATGAGTTGTCTTTGTTCCTGCCAACATTTCCAGTTACCTTGTCTAGATCAATCTGGTTCTTCCAAAAAATTAATGTTTTTCTGGGAGCTTTTCATTAATGCTTGGTAAAATTTTAATACGTGCCAACCCTCACGTCACTTCTTAAGCCTGTATTCTGTTGCTTTAGTTTGCTCTAACCCCTCCACTTTTACGAATTTTTTCCGAGAAATAAGTACTCGGATTACCAAAAATATCTGTTGATAAAAGGGATTTCAGAGTAAAGTTGATAGTCAACAACAATCTTGCATCAGTCAAAGCACTGAACTTATTATCTGTGGAACAGCTCAAGCAAACGGATGGAATTGGTCCAGAGATTAGTGCCATCCGAAGTTAAGAGAAAATCAAATGCCAATACTTGCATTCTATTCAATGGTCAAGCAACATATGGAGTAACTATTGGTCCAGATTTAGTTCACGTGTTCTCAGCCGAACCATAAACAGCATTTTTGAAATGAAAGAACATTTAAATCTATGAAAAATAAACATGGAAAATAAATAATAAATAAAATAACATGAACAATAAATACGTTTCTGTTGCTGGGTCATCATTTCTTCAGTGATGATAACAACACTGCCTAGAAATGGATTAGGTATTACTATGATACGATATGATGACAAGATATTTGCCTAACTCAAGTTTTTGTACTCATGATTTCAACCTCTAAGTTCTAGCGTTGTACAGATTTCTGAAGCACCTTAAGGATACATTGAAACTATTCAGCTACTAAGAAATAAAATGATGGCTTGATAAATAAATAAATGACAGACTCCAGATCTTTCTACCCTGAGGAAATCAGTGCTGCTTGAAAAATAGAATGGGATTTTATTTGTTTTCAATTAAAATGAAATCGATTTTTAACACGGAACATATAACAGACAAAGATCTTTAAAATAGTAAACACATCAGTGTTAATTAACCTTAAATCTAGATTTCCTAGTGAAAGGCTGTGAGATACTTGTTTAAATTATCGAACGCTTATCAAAGAAATATTGTGAACGAAATCAAAATTTCGGTATGATAATGAGTTTTTAAGACCTTTACCTAGTGTTACATATTTTCACTCATCCTCATTATTCATAACTGATAAGTTTACAGAAGCCTTTTTACATCAAGCTTTTCATGTATTGTCAAACTATTTGAAGGATGCTTTACGAAAGTTTATCCTCTTCATTCATAATGCTCCAAAAAAGTGTATATGTGGTTGATAAAACTGGCTTTCCAGTATACTTTGTCAACTCTTCTCCCTTTACCTGTGAGAACTGTGTACTGGACCGAATTCCGGGTATTTTTTTATTTTCTCGACTTTTTACAAGATTAAAATTAAAGTTTCGCTACTCTAAATGTCCGGATATTCAAATATGTCCGGATTACGTCCTACCTATTTTCAAAGAGTACACTGTCATCTAGAAATCTCAAATTACTGAGCGTTTCATCATTATCTCTAATACCGATGTTTTCCGGTTGTGTTCTTTTGATATCTCTTTTAACGCTCATTTAAATAAGGCTGGAGATAATGTATCAACTTGCCGACCTCTTATTTCCAGACCGATGATTCTGCACAACTCATTTGCTCTTCCCTGTACGATGCCGGCTCTTCATATATATATATATATATATACATAAGGTAAAACGCGAAAAATAAGAACTATTAGTTGCAATCATAGTTCTTATTTTTCGTGTCTTACCTTATGTATATTGCTCTGCTATATACATACAAAATTACGTATATATATATATATATAAAAATATATATAAGTTAAAATTATATTTCAATATTTCTGATAAAAAAGTACATTACTTGGTGTTTCCTGCTTGTTTCTTACGCATTCATGATGAATGCGTGAGCAAGAAACTCAGAATAATGTACTTTTTTATCAGAAATATTGAAATATAATTTTAACTTAGATTGGCTCTATTTTAGTAAATATTGAGCACTCTGCAATTATATTTATTCATCTGTCGATGGTATATATATATATATATATATATATATATAAGTGTTGGCGTCAGGAAGGGCATCCAGTCAAGAAATTCTTCACTGCCAAAACAAAGCACCTCTGACCATGATTACCAGAATCAAATGTTCCTTATTGTCGACAGATGGCAGAAAGAGACATTGGTTTTTTTTGGTTACAGTTTTTGTCCTATTTTATTTCACTGCTTACTGTTTTATTGCACTATCACGCGGAGTCATTTTACAATGCACTTGCATCATTTCCACACGATATATCTTATTGTTTTCTGTGATCAGTTTTATTCCGTTTACGTGTTTCTTTGAAACCCGTTCCCTGTTGACTAATTCCTCAGCCACAAAGAACTGGAGACCCGTATGATTAATAGTTTCCTAATCACATATCACATATTTTTATTGTCCAGTTACACAAGGTGTTTCCTTTTTCTTATTATTTATTAAGTACTCATGACTTTCTGTTTGATTTCTAATGTTTTAGCTTCATTTACCAGTCGCTGCATTTTGTCTGTGTCTCTTTGTTTTATTTGTTCTATTGTATGCAAATATGTAAACTTTTTAGATTTGGCAATTATTAGCTTTCTCTGTCTTGTGAATACTACGGGTCGTTTTTCTTCGTTTTGGTCCATATCATTTGTATTTTTTAGGCTTAAGCCTTCGTCGGCAACTTGGTTTAGGTGAGTTTTCAGACTTCAATTTCAAGAACACACCATCCTCATCACTTAACCACTCAAGAATTTGTCGTTCACCTACTTAAAACATTGGAACTGGAGAGACGTTACGGTGGGTGAGGGGACTGTTAACAAATCGTTTTTCTTGCTCCAGGGTAGCCGGCACTTGGCGTAATAAATAGTTTGTGTCAACAGAAGTTTTAAAAACAACGTCTTTCCTTCTGTTACTGTTATCGGGGCAGAATCACTGGCTAAACTATCAGTCAAGATAATGAATATCTTATGAGGGTTTGGATTAGACCAGATTACTCCTTCTCTTAGAATACGAGCCTTCTAAAGCTAGAAGGGCTCACCTTGCTGAAGGTTAACCTGGAGGCCTAAGATCAATCATATTTTTAGCTTCGAACTTCCACAGCTTGAAGCATTCTTACCTTAGAAGCAACGGCTATGGAAATTACAAGGAGTCAGCTCTTATTTATAGTTCCAGCAATGGGCAATAGTAACAAGATTGTTGATATGAATCTCATACATGTATATGAAATTTCTCTCTGTGTTTTTGTCTTTTTCGTACTTCGTGCTCGTTTTGATGAGCAACGAATGTGTGTATGTATGTGTGAATGTCTGTCCTATTGAGTCTGTGTAGGAGGGAGCCGAGAAAATCAATTGGAAAATATGTGTGCTCCGAACTAGGTAAAGTGTTATGTGCGGAAAGCGACACTCTGATACGAACTTAATTTAGTTGAAAAGAACGCGTGGCTATAGGCAAGGCATGCCTCCCAAAGTCCAACCCTACGTCCCTCATCGTGGGAGATGGAAACAGGTAATGCTGGCGCTCTGGTGAAGCTGGTGGGCCAATCCCCCATCAGTGGATAAAACGGATTACAGAAACACAAACAATCAACAACACTACCAGCAACCGTCGTCGAGGAGCTCCTTCAAGAGAAAATATGATGTCAGCTAGTGAAAGCCTTAGGGAAGCTAGAAGATGGAATCTCCTTTCGACAAGGAAGCCAATCAGATTCGGAACATGGAATGTGCGAACTTTGTACGAAGAAGGAAAGAGTGGGAATGTAGCAAAGGAGATGAGGAGCTATAAATTGCAAGTGCTAGGTCTATGTGAGACCAGTTGGGCGAACTCTGGGGAAGCCAGAAGACTTAGAGCCACCTGGCGTAGAAGTCTAGAACAGGAGATGAAAGACAGCGGACATAGTTGGCACACCATCATGACCGCAGCTCAGGACAGACATAGATGGAGGGAGATTGTTAGGGACCTATGCTCCATGCCGGAGTGAACAGGCTTAAGTAAGAAAGTATACTATATAACATACTGCTGCACCGTTAAGATACGACTCACCGATACACAGAAGGCGAACGTAGCCTCAATCGACTATCGTGCATCTAAGCTGATATATGGCAAAAATTCACCCAAGCGAGTAAAGTCAACGTATAGAAGAATGAAGAAGCAAGCCTGTAGCACTGTCTGTAAATGTATTACTGGAAGCGTGTGTAGCCCTTTCAGAAACTAGTTTCAAGTTAACACGCACGTTCGAGTTACAAGAAATAATAACTTTTCAATAAAACGTCCTATGATAAAACTTGAAATAGGTCGTCAATCGTTCTATTCCCAAGGTTGTCGACTTTACAATGATCTTCCGTTAGAAATACGTCAAGAGGAAAATTATAAAAATTATACCAAGAAATTAAGCTTGATTTTTAAATAAAATGATTTCAAATAGCATATTTGAATTTTTAGATTTTTAGAGTTTAGTGATTAGTTCCTCTGAATTTCCGCGATTCAATTTAGGTTCGTTTTTCAGCATTTTCAGTGTCTTACTGTGTGCTAATAGTCTTAGATAAGCCCAACAACAGTTTTTTTAGCGTCCTGTTCTCATTAATTTTTTCCTTTTTCTTTTTTGTTTTCTAATGTGTCAAAACAGGACCACATTGATAGCAGTTTTTTACAGCGTATGTAAAATACTGATGTGTTTTTATATATATCTTATTCATATTTTCTCTCTGAATGGCATAACAGTAAAGGTTAAGTGGAGTAGCGAACCACTTTGTATGTTTGGTAGTATGGCGTAGCGAACCATGCTAGACTCATCTGATGGCAAGGATGGGTGATGTTGTGTCTTCTATATTTTCACTTTTATATATATATATATATATATATATATTATTTTCATTTTTATTACATCGATATGTCTTTTTTCCACCATTCGTCTATTCTAATTCTACTCTCATTCTATTCTCTCTATTTCTAATCCATCAATTATCTATTAACCTTGCCCTATTGATCTAACGTGGTAGTGGCATTTGGCCAATGTTGCTGGGGAGCCATATCCTTGAAGTTATCTCGAAGTTAATTCCCCGAAATAACTGATATGGTCATCGACTGAGGATCCACGATTTCAATTTACCATCTGGGCTACCTACATCCTTTTTACCCTTTGTTTCCTCCTTCCTCTTCCTCTTCACATCATGTCTTCTAAACTGTGTCATCTCTCATAGTTTCTTCTACACTTCTGCACAAACTTATTCCCATTCCCTTTTTTTACATTGTTTTTCTTACTTTGATGCTGTTTTGTCCCTGTATTTGTCTCATGTCCCGTTTGTTTGTCCTGTTTAGTAAAACTGCCGATTTACATCTACGGCCATGAGCTTAGCACTCATACTTTATAAATTTTGCGTATATGTATTGTATCCTGTATAAACATTAATTTAATAATAATAATAATAATAATAATAATAATAATAATAATAGTAATAAGTTAAGTAAAGGTTATTACTTGTTACTTGAAAGATATTCATCATTTTGTTGAAGTAATCATTGTACTTTTGAAAATATAACAAAAGGATATGGTTCCATGTTTATCTTGATATAAAAGTAGCGCCCTTAGCGCGTGGTAGAGCATGTAAAAGGAAGAAGTGGTGGTTTAACACAAATTATGTACACACTAATCTTCTCTTTTAATTGTAATAGTACACTCTGACCGGGAAAGACATGAATATATGTCTGACGTAGCATTTACAAGACAAGATATTTAAATACACTTCAACCTAATACCCAGCAATTCAAGTTGGCATCTCCAATCTAGCATTACTTTTTTCCGATGTCCTGCATATAATTTTTATTCCCAAATATGACCCCTGCATGCTACCCTTTTGACCATAACACTCATTATTCAAAAAGATGTTATCTCTTGTCCTTGACGTCGTTTACTGGACACCGAAGGAAGGGAACAACAGTCTATAATTCTTATCCTACTTTTTTTTGCTTTGACCCAACTCAGACCTCTCCTGCCAACTCATGTTACTTACTACATGCAGACCATTTTAAACATTCTTGGAAACAAAAAGTTCAAATGACAAAGATTTCTGCGTGCTTCTCTGCATGTCTGAAAATCGAGCAAGGTTGCCCAAAATACTTGAAAATTATAAAACATGAAAAAACCCATAAATACTTAAACAACTTGAACTATTGACAAAACAAACAAAAGTTGGCTGGCTCTAAAACACAGGACTTGAGATAAAACAATCCACAATTGCAAAAAGGCTTCCTGTGTTTAAAACGACGTTTTATATATGTATACCTTCACTGAACTTTGACCTATTAAAAAATCTGGCAATATTTAATTTTTTTAATTGGCCTAATTAACACAGCGTGGATAAGGTAATCATAACTGCAGTTAATTATTGACTAATGGATCACAATTCCAGCGATGGAAAACAATTGTGCAGTCGCCCAGACAGACCCACCATGCTTCTGTTAACAACTTGACTTGCCGTTTTGTCTCCAGTTAAATGTCATCTGATGATATTTGTCCAGAATACCGAGATGATTTACTCGACGTGTTTTGAATGAGAAAGCAAAAATTCAAAACAAGGTATTTGACGTCAGACCAAATGATCCTAAATTCATCACAAGAACGAGGACGTGATTTCAACCAACACCCAAAATTTTATCGGGAACTGGAGGTCATCTTTTGGTGCGCATTTACTAATTTATAATTTGACAGACATGAGAGTTGGGAATCTCAAACTGTTCCAGTACAAAATATTTTACTGCAGGCTTGATTTTGTACTGATATTTTGCAATCACTTGCTACCTCCATTAAGTTGTTATTTTCTCAGACATTTCCTCGTTTTGGTAATCTAATGTGTAAAATATAAAAATATTTTCCCGAAAAATATGTGCTTTGCCTCTTCTTTTATCTGGAAGCTACGACGCTTCTGAAGCAGGAGCAGTGTTTGTAACAGAAACCACAGTTTCTGTTACAAACACTAATTGTAGTAGCTCGTCCAACAGCATTATTGAGCAGTGGAAATTGTGGAGGTAAAATCACTTAGACGCGTTACAATCAGGTAGCACTACGGTAGCAGTTAGTAGGAGAAAAAAGATGAAAGAGTAATGGTAATTACAGTAATACAAGTAAAACAAACGGGCGATAGATACCTGAGAAATGCCACTTTAAAATGTCCAAAGGTATCATTTAAATATATTTAGTTTTAATTAAAATTCTATCAAAGATCCTACAAATTTGTGTACACAGCCAACTTCATAACGAATCAAGTGAAACTTTAAGATATGGTAATTCGTTTAAATGACCTTTCAGTTATAACCAAAGCCGTTCTGCCGCTGAGGTTAAAAAAACACGCGTCTGGTGAAGAGAACATTTTCAATTCATGTCACCCAAACTTCACCTCGATTTGAGGAAGCACCTTCACACTCATCAACATTCCTTTGCCTGTTAAGATTGGTGATTGGACTATTTAAGAATAGAATACCATATTTGGTCAATATTGTTCCGCGCCAATGAAAGACACTGATCAGTTTGGAATTCAATATCCGCTGAGTACTTTCTCAGAGAACAGGAATGTAGCCAAAATGGCTATTCGGAATTTATTGTTTTCTATTCTTGTGAAGTAAATTTGCAACTTTTTAATAAAATAAATGGAGCAATGCCACAAAGGAAAAACGGAGAAAAGACCCAACCACTTCCCCATGGCTGGGAAGAAGCTAGAGATGTGGATGGGAAAGTGTATTTTATTGATCACAATTCGAAGAGGACTTCATGGATTGACCCGAGAGACAAGTATGTACTTATGACATTCCCAGCATTGTAAACTACTTTACTATGATATTCTTTCTTTTATTTAATGATTGCGAAGGAATTTTACACTGCAGTAGTAGAGTGTATAGACCAATAAAGCCTTTTAGATAACAGACAAATAGATATTCCATCCACTATTCCAAGTTAAAATGTAACCATCATTCGTAACACTTCACCACTGTGGAGCCCTTTGTTTTGGCTTGCAAGAACAGAGTGTATTCTTGACGTAGATGTTTTGTTTTGTACACTCTGAGATTTAACTGTTTTCCCTTGACTGTTAGAAGATAGCTTAGACTTACAGCCGCATTTTCAGCGGATTTCAGGCTTGGCTTCTTCTGTTATGAATCAACCGAGGACCACAAATATTATTTATCAGCCTTCATTCCAATCAAAGTTTCCTCATAATGGCTTCCCACGAGGTCTGGAACATACATCAGAAGAGCAATCTTCTTCACTTTAAAAGCCGGTTTTAGTGTAGATTTATTATAGACGCAGACAATAAATTCTACTTAAATCAGTATCTCAATAAACAACATCCTACATTAGAAAAAAAGAGAAAATTTGTCACACTAACGTAACGTTAAACAGATACTTGTCAACGGTACTCGAGGTATTTCTATATTCAACATTGAATTTCAGTAGACCTATAACTGTTTTAGGGAATCCAACAGAAAATAAACTGATCAGAGGTGTTGTTTACATCGTTTGTGCTAATTCTGCAGAAGCTTTAATCTGCTGTTGACCAGAATCAGAAAAAGTTTGCTAGTAAGGACGCATTGGCCTTAATCCTGGCACAGTGGCTAAACAGGTCTGGTTAATCTACAGTGTTACCAGACGAGTTATTTATTGCTAATAATGTAATGGAAAAAATTTGTCACACGACCAAAACTGTACAAGGTCATTAGTTGAATTCGTAAGATTCATTCTTTTGTTAACCCAGCTTTGATGGATATGTCAAGTACACACGTTCCAAAGACGTTTGTTTACATCTTCATTACATAGATAAATATTGTCAGTTCGTATTTGTGCCTCGCATGTTATTAATATCACTTCAATTCACTTTGAAATTATTTCTGCGCTTAGAAAACTTGATTATTGTGCTAACTTTCGTTTCCGGGGTACTTGCAAACTGTTGGTCGATTCAAAGGTGCCAGCTATGCGAAGTATTTGCAAACTGTCCGAATGAAAAGAGGATCAAATATCCCTTAGGTCTCACTTTCACCGTACCCAACCAGACTGACTGTGTCACAATCATTTGGCCTATTATTTTAGCAGACTAGCATGTGGTATTTAATTTTTTTTATCCTCTGGAATTCACACACAAAAATGTGTTATCAACGCGCTAAACACACGACTGATAACATTCTCTTGTGGAATCGCAATTTACTTCTTAATTGACTCTGTAAAAATCCTAGTGTATTTAGAAGACAATTACAGCTAATCATGAGATGGTTCTATTGTAATTATAATTAAGGCAACAAAGGTAAATCCTAGAGGACCAACTGGGCTTGCGTGATTTTTTGGAGGTGTAAATGGCCCCTCAATTGGGAATTGTTCAAGTTGTTGATATACAATCGTTTGGTGTTGGATTGTTTCATATCATTTTTAGCATACCACTTCTGTGGCTGTTACCCTGTCAAGACAAAGTGGCTTTGTTTTAACCATGTGAATAATGAACTGATTACTGAAGCTGGGGAAATAAATTATGGCTTTTACCCAAATTGATTTGGCTCAGTGGTTAGATTATAACGTTTTATGGCAGGTATTAAGACTAGTAGCTGTAGTTTTACCACCCCAGAAGTTTATTTTTTTCAGTATGATAGGATGTCATCTGTACCATTTAACCTGTGGAGATTTTAGAGTATCAAGATCGATTTTGTTTTTACATAATATTAGTAATTATAGATATACTGAACGGTTAAGACTTGTAATGGTTATTAGAGAGTAGCCCTTGTTCAATATACCCTTCTTGAATGATTTTTAAACTTAGTTTAAAAATCATTCAAGAGTTTTTAGTTTTTTAAACTTAATTTAACTATAGTTTTTACAGAATGTTTATTAATACTATTAGCATGTTCTTTGTTTGGGTTGATATCGTTTCCATACATTCATTTTTTAAACTTTCTCCTGCTTACTAATGCACAAAATGTTTCATTCTTGGGATAAATGACATCTAATCCTCAAGTACTGCATTACTACATGTTAATGAACCTGCAGCAGTACATGATTATTGGTAGTAGCATGTATAAATGATGGAATGTGCACTAAAGCTAATGATTAATATATTTAATTTTAGATACACCCATCTTCCCTGGTTACACTTTAATATGTGTATAGACCCAACCATAACTCATCTTAAAAAGTTACAGATGAAGTATATTTATATACATGTACATATGAACAATTGAAAGCTTGTATTTATACTGGAAATCGCACAGTAATTGTAAAAAACACCCAAAATTGTAAACTGTGTGAAAGTGAGTGTTTCTTGTTGAACTAAAAGATTCATGTATTTTTATGATCATTAGGCACACAGTATGGTTATTTATTTATTTATGAATATTTAGGATAAGAAGTTTGGAAATATTTACATTTAGTGTATGGAATATATCAATTACAATTTAGTGTATACAATAAAACTGCCATAAATGTTTGATGTGTGTTAAAATGTCTAAAAATTTGTGAAACAAAAATATTTCTTCACTTGATTTCTAAAATCATTTGTAGATATAATTTTTGGTATGTTTAAGGGTATGTCATTGTACAAACTACCCCTGCTGAAAAAGGAGCCTAATCTAACAATTTTCACTGTCACTTGCAGCAATTTTATACTAAATGAATTATTATAAATATTCTTTTTATGATCAAACAATTCAAAGTATATGTTGAATATATTACATGTTAGTGTTTTTCGTGACCTTAATAACACATTCATGTTTAATTGGTTTCTAATGTTAGGTATCACTATTCTATTATTGATTATTGCTTAAACCTGGGTTCTAGTTGCTAATACATGCAAAGTTGCATCTGGGTGTATGTTGATTGAACAGGGCAGCTATGTTAATAGGGGTAAAGTCATTTACATAAACATCTGCAGTCAGAATGAATACTTCATTCTTTCAAGTAGGCATAAGAATGAACTTGTATTTGTAACTAGTTACAAAGTTAATTGGAGATTTTGCATACATTACTACTTTCTTTCAAGATGATTTCAAATGATATGCTGAGTCAAAAAACAGTCTTACCTTTTTTGGGTCGACAGTCAACTTTTGTTTTTTTAATAATCTCCAATCTCCATCATGCCTTCATCTTATTTGGATCTTAATGTGCAAAGTAAGTCAACATGATAACTTCAAAGTAAATTATGTGGTCTACTAAGTCATTGTAAAATCTGGCAAACAGAAGAGGCTTTAGTATGGACCCTTGTAGGACAATTGTAAGAATTGCTTCTTGATAAAATTGTACACAGTTTTAATCATCATTTTGGATTCTGTTGAGCAAATAGACTGCAAAGCACTGACTTTCTCTCCCTGTAATTCTGAATAATACCAATTTGTTTACTAGAATACCATGACTAATCAGATCAGTTGGTTTCAAAAGATTAAGATATATGATACCAGTTAACTTTTCCCAGTCATTTTGTTCCCTGATTGTGTTTGTATACATTTTGGTCTGGCATTTTCAGGGAAAACTGTATTTTGGTTATGAGGGTTTTCTCTCTCTAAATAGTCAATAAGACCTGTAGACAAACTTCTGGAGTTTTTTATAAAACAGGTAATATTGATATAGGATCATGGTTCCCTGGATCTGAAGTATTGCCAGACTTGTATACTGGCCTTACTTTTTCAATGTCAATGGTACAGTTGCTGTGTTTATGGATAGGTTCATAATATGACACACTGGACTGAAAAAGTATTTAGTACTGCTCATAAGTGACCAGGGATGTAGATTGTCAATTTCTGTATCTTTTTAGTGTTGATTGAATTACTTTCCTGATGAATACTTTTGACACATGCCCCATATTGAATTTATTAACTGTATGTAAGGTTGCATGGGCTGGGAGTTGCCAGGTAAAGTCAGTTAATAGTATAGCAGTTTCTTACATTGAACTAATGGCAGTTTTAAAATACTGGCTGTATCTTTCTCCAGTGGACTGAAGCCTCTTTTGGTTTCTTGGAAGACTTTTAACTAGTTTCAATTTTATTTTTACTGTACATTATCAGTGACTAATTGTATTTTTCTTAGCCTTTTTATATGGGGAGTACATATGTTGTATAGTGCTTTGTATGAATACTTCTCTAAGTTAGACATGTTCTGTTTGTAACCATAATGTGTGTGGTTGATAATCATAAATACATGAATATGTTGCATGAGAAATGTAGTCATTCCAAAAGTTTTGCACCTTTATAGTGCAGAATGTGATTTGTACATAGTTTCCATCTGATTAGGAATTTTGTTTTAGATCACTTTAGTTTTTTTCATAAACTTTTTTCCCATTTATTTGTTATTAAAATGTTAATTGCTTGACTATATTTTACTTTTCCTGATACATGTGTAGTATTTTGCAAATTATGTCTTCTTTGAGAAGGTAGTTGAAAATAAAAGTTGTATTTTACAGGGTATATACTAGCTATAATTTAGAATTCATAATCTCTGCCATAAAAATTAGTAAAATTACTATTATTTAAAAATTCAAAATAAGGAAAGGGAGCTTATGAAAACACAACAGTTGTAACAGGATGTCTTGATTAAGTTTGGGTGGGTTCCAGAAAAAAGGCCATTTTAGTATTTTTTAAGAGCATCAATAGTTACTTTTAATGTTTATGAAATCAGAATGTAGTATGAAATAGTGATATTTAAACCACCAAATAAATTGTATGAGAAATAATTCATTGCTATCGTCCCCTAGTACTCTTTAAGATTGTACCCTAGTCTCATTGCATTCCATTTTATGTTGAGATAAAACAAGTAGATTAAACCATAAAAACCTTTTAAAGAGCTTGGGTTTTTTGTGTGCAAGATTGATAAATTAATCACTTCTGTTTACAAGATCTATTTTATACAAAGTGTACCAGTCTGAACTACCCTGTTCTATCATTACAGTTATATAGGGCAGTTCACCCATTGCAGAAATCCAGAGGCAGGGTATATGAGTCCTAACAGGGAGAAAAACCCTGCTCCTAAAGTATCATCTTAAGTAAATCATTCTTAGTTCAATACATTCTTAGATCAACTTAAACCACCCAAAGATGTATTAAGGAAATAAAGTATTTAAGTAATTTTAGAGATTTAGTCCTGATGAAAGGTTCCCACTGTAATAAATAAGCTAAAGCAAAAAAAATGTGCAGCTAATAGTCATGCGAAAGCCTGACCAGTCACTGTGAAACAACCACAAGTGATGTTGTGCAACTTTATATCTAACTGGGGTTAATGGATACTTAAAGCATGGTATGAACACTGGGAAAGCACTAGTTTTGAGGTTATATGAAAGAAGATAGCTAAATTTGCAATATTTAGTGAGAAACATGGCTATCTTGTAGATCTTTGTATTCCAAATAGGAAATGAATTAGGTTATCTAGTCTAGAAGGGGAAAAAAGGTTAACAAAAGCTAGTAATAAAAACAAGGTTGACATTCCAGGCCCCTTTGAATGATACATTTGTCTCAAAAAAGACAAAGCAAATATACAGAGGTTTAAGTGGACCTGTAAAAAGGATTATGGCTGCAGTACTCTTACACATTAATAACAATCTCAGGTGATAAAATTTGATAAGTAATGATGGTAAGTAAAGTGTTTTAGCTCTTAGCACGGGACTCTGTTGTATTGCCACTATGTAGGTGTCTTAACCTGGTAATGAGTGAATTATTTTAAACTATATTTTTCAGATGGAATTAATACATACTTTAGTTGAGCCCACAGTCAAGTATTGTTAGTAATATTCACCCAACTATTGCACTCCAGCATCACACTTTTGATCTCTTCCACATCATTTGTGCCGGTATCTTGGTTGTTGTTAATATAGGAGGATTCTTTCTACTATGGTCAATACATTGCTGTTTTGAGTCTTCTGGGACTAGTTGTGAAGTTATTTCTTCGAAAAGCCATTTTCAGTTTGTTTTTTAAGCTTTAGCCTACTGGGTGTAATTTTCACACTCAACATTAAATATATCAACATAAAAAAAATATAGGAAAGTGATCCATGTATTACCTATGGCACATGTATACAATATGTATAGCATATACCACAAATTTTTCCCCAATCTGTATAAGTTGGAAAGTTAAAACCCCTTGCCTTTCTCTCATTTTTTTCTCATTTTTTAATTATGGCATGGTTAAGTCTTACATTAACCATTTTTTTATCCCAAGCTTTCATTACTGTATTGATCTTTGACTTATTTTGAAAAGGTTAAAAGGTAATTTGATACCAAGAGAGGATTTTTATTGTTTTTTTTGAGTGTGGAATAAGTTAGGATAAATATGAATTAATTGCTATTGATCACTAAAATCAATTACCTTGGCTATTTTAAGTATCACACAGTAATGGATGCCTAAAATATTAGGTGGCTCAGTATTGAATTTCATTTTCATTCTGCTTGCTATGTAATGAATTCTCCCTATTTTCTTAGAGGTTCATGATGATTGCCCACTTTAGCTTAGCAGCCTTTTTATTTGCTGTATTACCCATCCTTTTAAAGTTGTTTTTGCAAATTCTGAGACAATTTTCCTCTGGTTATTAATCAATGATGTGTATTCTCACCAGTAGTAGGAAGAACATAAATAAAAGAATAATACCAGTAGTAGGAAGAATAGGGAAATCTTGCATCTTGGCACGTGGTGTTATCTTATTGAGGACTTTTATTCACATGCCCCAGTTTCTTCTCCTTTTTAGCTTTTTTTTACTGCATTTAATAATTGTACATTTTGGCTTCTTCCAGCTATGTTTAAGTCATTTGAAATGTTCAAAGATAGAATTAATAAAATCAGTCTTATGCAAACAGCAAACTTCAATAGTCATTGTAGAGTTTAGCTCCCATGTAATAAAAGTTATTTTATTGCATATTCAGTTTTAAGTTCCAGAAGTTTTGACAGGTTTTGTTCTTTCTACTTGTACATGTGAGATTTCCAATTGTTTAAGTACAAGGTTACTTTTTCATAAAGGCAAGCGAGTGGGAGTTGAAGGAGTTAAATGTCCGGAGCCTGAAGATTGAAAAGTGCATAAAGAAAATAGCAAGAGTGTATGGTACCTGGGCTTTAAAAAATACTGGTGGCTTTGTGTATGAAAAACATTTTAGTTTTGTTGCTTTTCCAGCATGATATTTTTCATTGGAAGAAAATCTAAACATTCGAACGTGTTTTCTTCCAATCCTTCGATCGCGTTTTAGTGCAAATATTTTGTTGTTTCTATTTTTTGTGTATGAAGAATGGACCCAGGAAGGCGGCATGAAGAATGCAAAAAATTAAAAATATTTCCTCAGTATTCATAAACAATGTAACCCCCCTGCAATCTGAAGGTGCCAACACAATGTGAAAAGAGATCTCATTATTATCCCATACATTCATTTGGAGAAGGAAAAAAGGCAACCATTTCGAGTGGTATTTGTTTTGATCTTATGGGCTAAGGAATTTATAGTTGTAACGAACCAGTTGCTGTTCTGTAAATTTAATAGAAGAATAATAACTGGGCGTCAATAATTATTAAAAGGAAAATATTGTTTCTGTTGGCGTAAGAACTGATCCAAACGTAATTTTTTCAAAAGGTGTCATGAGATATATTTCCAAGATACTGGTTTCGAATTTTTTTTCTCACCATTTAATTTGCCTTTTGAAACACCCAACTAAATCAAAATCACGTAGAACTTAGGTCATGTCGTTATTTTATGAAGTAACTGAGGCTAAACGTTAAACTTGTTTGAACGGGAAATCGCCACTTTACTGTTTGTACACTGTAAATCAATAAATCGTCCATCTTTGTTTCATTGGAATAAGACCTGGAGATTTTCTGTCATCTCCATCGATCTGACTGAAAACTTTTGTGAAAAACCTTATTGCTGATCGAAATTTGTCAAGCTAAAATGTTAAATTAAATCTTTTGACAACGAATTTGTCGAAAAAAAATACCATTTTTTGAATGCGTTGCGTTTTTATGTTATCTAAGGTTGGGAATTTGTCACCAGCCCCATCACACTTAAATGTTACATAACTCCTACTGTAGTTCATACATTTTTTAAATTTGAATTGCTTGGTTATTCCCAAACAACAGTTTAGGAGATTGGGACTAGGTAAAGAATTCTCGAAACACAACTTGTTACTTAAGGATATTTTCAACCATCAAAAAACTTTCTCATTACTTATTACAACTTATTAGAGTTCTTTGGGCAAGTCATTGGTGTAAGAGAAGGTATTATCGATTTAGGGAAAGCGCAGAAGAAGGCTGATGTGAAAACAAGTATGAAGTGCTTTTGGCCCAAAAAATATTGCTGCACCAAAGGGTTTGTAAAGTAGTCTTTTTGTTGCGTATTACTATTTTGAGATAATGTTATTCGGTACTTACAAAGTAGGAAGTTGAGGCACAACTCGTTTGGTTAAGATATGAGCTACAAAGAATTTGTTGGTACGGAAATATCAAGAAAATGTAGGAAAAAAAGCGAGTTAATCTTCTTTCATACAAAGGACCAGTTTGTTTTCAGGGCAGTCATTTAAAGTTTGAAGTTTCTTCCTAAATGATTTAATACTCAGCCTACTCGAGTTAGTCATTTTCCCTGCGTTAATTTGTTTCCTCTAGGAATTTACACTATTTTGTCCACAGATCTCGGTTATCACGGTTTGTTTTGTTCGTTATATTTGAATCTGGTTATTTACATAAATGGGAAGTGTCGGCAGATATTTCAAAGGTGCACGACACAGATAAAATTTCCGCGGCAGTAGATTAGACTTTAATTCATCAGCTCCAATCATACAGTAGTTTTTAAAAAATGTTCAGCGACCATATATAGATATACAAAGAAACCAAAAGTAACAAGTAATACGTAGTTTTACTTTTTGCTTTGCTTTACTTTATTCGCGCAGTTATTGAGATAATTATTTTATAATAGTAATATATAATATAATATAATGCAATATAATATAATAATATAATTATTTTATAATAGTAATATAATATACGTATTATATATAGTACAGTATATATGTACTATATATATGTACTATATATATATATATCCGAATCCAAATGAATCCACAAGTTAAAGAGGAAAACAGTAGGGTAAGGAGGTGCTCCTTGAATTATCTTTGTTTTCCTACTTGCTACTTGGTGTCATTTGGTGGAAGTGTAATTTTTTGATAAGGCAAGTAAAAGACCCCTATTTGAGGAAATGTAGTCGATTTATTGATCAGGTGTGTTACAGATAAAGGCTGTTTCTGTACTGATATAAGTAGTTTACTTTCATTAAGAATTTAGTTTTCCATGAGCTAATTTTTTCCCTGAGAATCACGAATTATTAAAACTTAAGGTTTTTCTTTCGCCACACCCCACAGGCCACTACCTTCTAAAGATTAGTTTTTTTAAAATTGTTTGTAAGAACCATTATCATCGCTAATAAAGATTTATAGCATTGAACGATTCAAGGACCTTCGTGTCACTAACATGCTTCTTCATTTGCATTTGTTTGTTTTCTGTTCAAAGCTTGATTTGGGACAATACAGTCAACTCCCGTTATCACAACATAAATGTTTGAAGAAAGTCGTGACATTTTGAATTTTATTTTTTCCAGTTTGGTTAATTATCGTTTTTAGACCAACTTATACCGCCTTTACTGAGGGGCACTAATCTCGAGTAAAACTGGAAGGTAAGCCCAAAAGAGGACGAGAAATAATTTAATTTAAAAAGTCGCAACGCACGGACCCTCCAATTAATCATATATAAAAAATTTCACGTTCTAGTCAATCACGTGGAAAGAATTTTGTCACAGTGTGTTGACTCTTGCCAGCGTTTGAGAAAACTTCATTTAAGGCACTGGATCGTTGTGCACGGCAACAGAATTATCGTCTTGTACTTTCCAACTTCTTTGCTATTCCCCATATCACCTAATCGTTGGTTACACCCCCATGTTCTTATATATGTACATATGTATGCATTTATATGCACCATGTGTATATGTATAATATAAAATGTATATCAGTTAGGTTATGGCTGACAGGAAGATTGATATGTCTGACCAGAAGTGGGTCACCACAATTTGTCAAGACTACCACTATCCTGTTTCGAATCGGGACCGTCTCCATGTTTGTGTTTTTTGTGTACAATTACATTTAAATTACTTTTGAATATTCCTTAGTTTTTGTAATTGTTTTCATTTAAAGGTAGGATAGCCAAGGAAGTTTATTTTCACACATTAAATCGCTAATGTATGATGCTTACATGGTCTCATGAGACGTCATGTTTTCATGTAACAACAATCGGAAAGAGTTGACATTTCTGAGGCTGAGTTTTAACGTCACGCAATTTTTAAAAAATCATTTGTTGTTTAGAGAGTACATTGTAAATGTATCATTTATGCTTTTTGATAACAAAAGGTTAACTGTGAGGGTAAGCATTCTTGCTTTGGCAAGCCAAAACGTGACAAAACGATGTTGGACGTGTTGGAGGGAATGAAAGATGGTGAATCTAGAATTGCTGCTCCAAAGCGACAGAAGGAAGTAATTGTAACCAGCCCAGCTGATTATGAACACAATTACAGACATCGGTAGCTCTGTTTTGGCGGGTTAGCTGTTTTTTTATTGGACAAAGCATGTCAACTACGTGTCATAATTAGTGTGACCAGCACGACCTTTAAATTGTAATTTAATGACCCGGAAGTAGCCAACAAAAATGCTCTGCAAGAATAACTGTATTCGACATACAGCAACATTCCTTCAGATGGTAGTAAATGTACAGAAAACCAACGGAGCAATTGTGTAGTGCAGAAAATATAAGAAAAGCAAATGTAGTAATGCAACCCCGGCCCTGGTTTCGTAAGGAATCTTTTCAGGGAATAAACCGTCACTTAGTTAAAAGCGAAACATGCAGGATTTACTAAACAATGAAAACTGTATGGTTTTCTTATTTGCAGTATTTTTCTGTTCCTGTATTATTCACTGCTACTTGGGTGTTAAGCTCGTTGGTGGAGATGTCATGACAACGGGCTCAAGTTTTTTGGTCGTTAAATGAAATGGTGCAGATGTCATGACAACGGTGTATTCTTCGCAAACGACCAATATCCCTTTCTTTTCAGCATAGTTTTTCATTTTACATCATGTTTTTATGCTAAACGCCCCCGAGATTTTGAAGTAAAAGACAAAGTTCTAACAGTTATCTTCACATTGCGGTGCAGCCATAATTTGACAAGAAATTGCAAAATTCTCGGTCACACTGCCTCTTCAAAATACGCTTAACACAAGCTACCGGGGAGTTCATGCTTCGCATAAGTGGTATAAATTTAGACTGCTTCATGGGCTTTAACCTTATCCCTCTCAGAGCTCATTGTCGAATCCACTTGAACTCGTAACGTCCAATGAATTCGATCGTACTTGTACCAAGAGAAACAGATTTTTTTGTGCTCTTAAATTAAGATCTAATTTTTTTGTTATTTTGTTTTAAGTCGAGGCAATTTTTTTGCGCGACCTTATCGTTGCGAAATAAGAAGACTGGCCCCGCAGTTTTGACTTGATTATTCGACTTGTGTCATCTAAAAAAGTATTGTTCACTGCGAAGTCATAATTGTAGAGAGTGGGGAAGGTAATTTTTATAGTAATTATAATTTCTTTCGAATTATTGGATCCGGCTAATCCTTTTTTAAAATAATATTAAAAAATACACCATACCCACACAATCCCAAACTTGGTCCGAGGGGGACCTCAACAGTTATATCAGAAAATAATTTAGCTAAGGTTTAACGCATGCTCACAAATCACCATAAATTGCCACCCCATTGTATATATCAAAAAATATTATTGACAATTTTAGCACAGGCAACAGTCATATGACCTTTTTTGTTGCTTGGTTAAATTTATTTTTGGGTTGTAAATCTGGATCTCTGCTCCTTATTTAATCCCATTTATGCCGTGGAAAAACGCCCCAGCAATTATGTCTAAAAATATATTCTTGGATTAGTGCAGGACAACAAAGTACCCTGATACCAGCCTTTCGTGTTGCCAGGTTGATTGTATTATGACTTATAGCTCGCTACCCGTAATACAATGGCTACATGACCCCGTTTTCGCTCCTTGTAGCCGCCGTAGGTGTCATCGAAACATATATAAGCTGTGTTAAGCACAGCAGTGCAAAGTACTCTGGTACTAAATATGGGCATATTGCGTTGCTTGGCTCATTTAAGTTTTTTTCATTGTTGATATCTATCCTGGATAACATGATGTCATTTTCAGGGCCCTTGGTCCCCTGCTCTCAGATCGAAAATAACAAAGCTCAGGCAAATAATTTTTTTCATATAGGTTAATCGTGATACACATATAACTCTGCAGGTTTGCTTCCATTTCAAATTGTGATGTGGAGTTAAATTTTGGAATTACTGATTGTGTGGACTGAACATTAAGGTTTCTTGTTTATTTTGCTGTCCGCATGAACCCCTATAGCTGAAGAAACTATAATTTGCTCACATTTAAAGGCAATATCTCATGAGATTTAAAAGTTAAATGTTGGTGTCGCTTTGCTGTAGGAATCCTTTAAAAGTTGTTGAAACAGTTAATAGATTTTAGAACTTTTAAACTTTTGAAATGGGTTACCAGTTTGAAAAGCAAGACAGATTTTACTTCTCTTCTTTAGGACATTTTAACTTTTGAAGGTCTGACATTGTTTTTTAACACGTTAAAAATCACCTGAACACCCTATTGCTACCTTTTCCTTCTAAATTTACTACTTGTATTTCGGTGAGGGTCTTGCCTTTGTAATTACAACTTGATATTTTGTGAAATCCCTTTCATATAATTGTTCATAAGGTTTGGACCTCTGATGTTTTGCTGATATCATCATCATCATCATTTATATTGTTATTATTACAGTTATTATTCTTGTTTATCATTTTTTCGGGACTCTACAGTATTTAAGTCCAGTGGTCTTAATACTGTAGCTGTGACTTTTTCTTAATCAAGTTGTCAATTATATCTTTTATTACTAATTTCTTTAACATTTCTTCTTCTTCTTCTTCTTCTTCTTCTTCTTATTATTATTATTATTATTATTATTATTATATATTGTTATTATTATTATTATTATAATTATTGTTATTATTATTATTATCTTTCCAATAGCTTATAAAATGCTTACAATTTAAGGTAACAAACATCACAAAAGTATATAAATTAGTCATGTCCCTCGTCTTGTGTAAGGCAAGAAATGACCCTACGAACGATATTTTCGTTGCTCATTAACAGCGTCCTTTGCATTTCATTTGCAATTTTGTTCACAACTTCATTCAACCTCCTGGTGCTCTGACTTTTACGGGGATCACAGTCATATTGTAACCAGGACGCCTGCCTCTTGTTTCGAGCGGAAAGGATCTATATTTGGTTATTTTTTCCATTCTCTTCGCATCAATTTGATATTGATGCAGGCGCGCCATACTGCACATCAATGTCTCTCTCTCTCTTTTCCTTTTCAAGGATCAGATCCGGTCGCACATTACCTAGACTGTAGTTCCTTTCGTACGCCACATTTTCGTAACTTCTATCTCAAGATCTTAGTACTTAGCGAGTTTTTCAAATTCCTTTGCAGATATGTACTCGTCTGTGGGAATGCACATGTCGATCAAGGTGGAAGTTATTTCTTTTTTATCTTTGATGACAATCTCTGGTCTGTTAGCCTGAATCGCCTCTGTCTGTTATGATGGGAAAGTCCCCGAGGATTGTCACTACTATCTACAACAGAGTATCGACAATTGACTATGGCTTGTGGTCATACCTTATTTCTGCGGTCTTGGTGTTACAGTGGTTACCAAAAAATTTGGGAAGAGAGTTGTAAGCAGTAAAAAAGGTGTTTCTTTTCACCACGGGATTTGGATGTTGGAGGGCTTGGTCATACAGTAGACCTGCATGCTTATCTAACCAATTATCAAAGTAAACTAACTCAAGTTTGAGAAGCCTGTACTGCTGGAATTTTTGTTTTTATCGTAATATCGTATAGCAGAACCTTTGGGTTTGAATGTTTAATAGAGATTTCCCAATCATGCCAGTCTAGATAACTATAAATTAGGTATTGTAGTAAAAGTTAATGCATTTAAATTTTTGAAAAATTTGTAAGCCTATGATATTACTGATATTAAGTGTTGCGTTTTGCTCACCTGTGTTCTGTAAAATCGAGTTCAGTTCTAGTTTATTGCGTGGTATTGGTAGATTAAACCGACAAAACAATATTACAGACATTGCCGCCCAATTTTTATTTATTTTAGAATTAAATGGCGTGACACTTTTCGTAAATTGATGTGCTCTTTGACATATAACTATTTAATTTTCTCCTGTCAATATAAGTTGATTTGTAGTATAACGAAAACTAATTATGTCAAATAAATTTCTGCAAGCGAAATCAGAGCTCCAGTCCTTAAACATTCAGCCACCAAAACCTTGTGGTCAAGTTTAGTTATATTACGGCATTTTGTAATGACCTTTCTTCCCTTTTTTCTTCTTCGTCATTTCCTTATTTCGACCGGGTACCCTTGTTTAATTTTTGCCTCGTGTCAGATTCATTGCTACCATACCACTCTAAATGCTCTCTTCTCTCCCTCTCCTCCCCACTGCCCCTTCTCCCTTCTTTTCTCCCTTCTTTCCCCCTTCCTTTCCCTCCTTCTCTTCTCGCTACTTCCCTCCCTTCTCTTCTCCTTTCTCTTCTCGCTTCACCTCTCTTCTCCTTTCCTTTCACCTCTCCCTTCTCTTCTCGTTTCACCTCTCCCTGCTCTTCTCGCTTCTCCTCTCTCTTCTCCTTTCCCTTCTCCACTTCCTTCACCATTCCCTTCACCTCTCCCTTCTCACCTCTCCTCTCCCTTCTCCCCTCTCCTCTCCCTTCTCCCCTCTCCTGTTTCCTGCCAGATCCATGATCACATTGCATAGCTTGAGACACGTCTGTAATGTGATGTAATAGACAAGTGATATCGTACTAGGAGTTTATTATGGTTTGTTATGTATACTTTTGAGAAGGACAATTAGCTGTGGCTATCCATGAACAATGAAAAAGAGTTGACACTGAAATAATTTTAAAACGAATAATGCTTTAAATGAAAAGCCCCAGACTACGAGTCCAGTAATGACATTATGATGGCGTAATGTTATGTATCTAGATAAAGAAAATCAACTGAGGTGTAATTTGAATGCGTGTTATCTCAGTATTTTTTCCTTTTTTATAGATTGACCAAGCCCATGACGTTTGCTGATTGTATTGGAGAAGGTAACTAATTATTTGGCTATATGTAATTGTATTTAGCTATATGTTTGGGAAAGGACATAAGATCATTTACTATCGTGAAACCAATTGGAATTGGTATCAGTGCAGTAAAAATAATTTTCATGATTACCAGCTCATTTCCGCTAGCTGTAAAATTACTTGGGCCTATTTATTTTTTTCACCATTTTTTTCACCCCTCTTAAGGGTTACTTAAACGCATTAACATCAGATATGCAACGATGGTATAGTCCAGTGTGGTTGAAGGGCCTTAAAAATAGTTCCGGCAAATCTGACAGTTTAGCAGCTGGAAGTATGATTGTTTAGAGTAAAGATTTTGCCTAACACACTACAGCGTAAACATGTGTTACTGTTGTTCAATAACACATTTATGTAGTAGTGTTGTAATTATTTGAAATCTAAAAAGAAACTTTTGGAAAAATATTAATGCACTGGAGTATTGCTTGATTTTTCTACTTTGCCATTTGTATTCATTCATTGGTCCTATGAAAACAGGGTTGTGCCTGTTGCAGACAATTTATTGATATATTGAAACATATTTTTGGTTTACAATGAATTGTTCCCCATTGAAATAGAAAATTGGATGATTTCATATACCAGCAAAAAGGGGCCATTATCTAAAAAACATCCCACGACAGTTTTAGATAACTGTTACCGCCACTGGTTAAACCTCACTTGCTTTTTGTACTTTACTGCAAATGAAGAGACACAAAATCTTTAGATTGCAGAGGCGAAGCGCGAAAAACTGCATCCCTAAATATACTCCCACATCTGTTGTGATCACCTCCTCACAATCGATTATAAGGTACCCGTAGTGTTACTGTCAGTCTTTTCCGTGTTTCCAAAACATTTGTCAGAGGAACCAAGAGAGAAAAGAGAAAAGTTTATTAAAAGTAGCCAGCTTCAAAAAGAGAAAAGAAAAAATCTAAGAATCCCATGATCCTGTTAATGCAATTGCGTTAACGTTACTGCTGGTGTCACGCATACGTATTATACACGACAGTTTTTGAGATATTAAGTTTTATGCGTTAAAGTAGCTATTTATTCTATGAATTTTTGTACCTTGGTTTATTTCTTAGAGCTTCCATATGGATGGGAGAGAGTATCTGATCCTGTTGTAGGGATCTATTACATCGATCATAACACTCGTAAGTACAATTTTGACTTGTTCCTGTATGTAGTTACGGTTATCAGTCTTGGGGTTTAGAAAAATCGACCTAAATTGCCACGGTACAGAATCTTTTAATATTTTTTCATCGCCATATGACTGAAATGCATGATCTGGTGCCTTCCACCATGTTGGTTGACAAAACAAACAACAGTTGTGAGAGTGGTACGTACCATTAAGAGGAAAGCCAGCAGTTCAATTTTATGATTATTAAGATTACGTTTATAGCCCTGAAGTGAAAAGATGCGTATGAAATTACCACTACCCCAGGTTTCGTGCACCTATCTAATTGTTGCTGTATTGACCATGTGTCTCTAGTTACCATTCCCTTTCTTTTTGTTTCCCATAACCCGCCTCAACCGGAAGGTCTTACGGGGTTCATTAAAATTGTGGAATGGTCATAAAACCAGAAAACTATTGCATTGACTTAACGTAGCACTTCAGCGATAATATTTAAAAGATAAAATAAGAACAACGCAATATTCAAAGGCATGCGGTGACGAGAAAAGTTCTTTCTGTGACCACATTGTGATTTTTTAATAAAATTTTATTTTCTAGTAATTCATGAAAATGTTTCTTTCATTTTACCTCAGCCAAATGACTATTAATGATATTGCCTTAATTCTTTTCTGAAATTACTGATTGAGGATGCATGCAATAATATTGCTTGATTGTTTTTAGTAGTTGGTTTCTGTAGAATTTTAAAGGGGGTTGTTTATTTTAATTAACCATTCCTGGTATACGTACTATTTCTAATAGAGTTAGTTATTTTAATGAATTTTAGTGATTTGTTTTTCCATCTGTTATTAATCAATGCTAAATTTAGAAATAAAATCGAATGTTGAATCAGTGTTGATACAAACGCGTTTTTATTGAGATGGTGGGAAGTAGGAATGGTTATTTTTTAGGCACAGTTTTTTGAGTGTTCACTTCCGTTTAAAAATTGCTTCTGCTTCTAATTGCAATTGGATTTCCAACCAACCACAAGCTTTTCCCGCAATAAATGGAAGTTTTTCTTGAAGTCTAAACGAGAGAATAACTAAGTTACGTTTGTTTTCGTTCTTTGGAAGCCAGGTGGTCCATTGTATGTAGTAACATTTGTTGCGAGTGATAAGTTCATACATTTGCAAGAAACAACTTAATTTTATTTTTGTTGCTGCTTGTTTCTGGTTAATGTCATACACGTTTGAATAATATCTGTAATAGAGCCGAAGGAGTCTTGGACAACCTGACAGATAACCATTTCCTTTGGCCCATGTTGTCTCCCACTGTAAAACTTCTCAATTTGAATGTTTAGAATGACTTGATTTAGTGGAAGACCAATTTATGTTTTGACACCATAGTTTTCCAGTGTGTGAACATGGATGAATTTATAGTAATTTTGAAAAAACTGAAAACAAGATACTGACAACTGTTGCAAATCGTGAACCTGTGGATTTTGAAGTATGACCATTATGCTGTTTTTCAGTCGTTTGATGAGTTTTCCCGTTATTTAAGTGATGACGCTTTGTTATTTATTTAGACATATTGATAGGATTTTGACAGTTATATTGCATGAAAGATATGAAAATTCTGTGAGAACACATGGTTACCAGAGTCAAAAGCCAAGTTACGAAAAAGACTTGCCAAGTTCTGTGGTTAACTATTTTGTCTCCAGTACATCGCGTGTGCTCAGGCAACAAAAATAAAAGGGAATTCACTAAAGAAATTGTTCTCAGGCGAAACATCTTTAGCCATTAATATTATATATATTACTGTGTTGGTAAGTTTAAGGGGAGGAGCATAAAAATTCCTTAGATGCTGCTGTGGTCCTATTAAAATTGAAGAATTCAGACTATTTAGAATTCAAAACAAGACATTCAGATCGGAGAATGTAATAATGGCTGTAGTTAGGATAAATATATTTCTAACTCCAGAGTAAGTCATTTTCAGGCTCTGATTAAACACAGTAAGTGATATGTAGACTGTTAAGCCCTTAAACCGATTTAATTGTAATATTTCTTTACTTGTGTACCAGCGGATTTGCCCTTTGACCCTAGCGTCAAGTTGTGTAGGTATTTGCCACGCACAAGTAGGCTAAACCGGATTCTGTTTGTTGATTTATAGATTTTTTTTATTCAAACGAAGAAGCGTAATCTTCAAAAGAGTTTAATTCCCCTTGACCTTTAAGAGTTTTTTAGAGATGCTACAGTTGACAGAGGTGTGTACAAACATCTGTTATTAAACCCGTCCACACCCATTTTATCAAGAATCGTTTTATCATGTCAAATTCCGCGCTGGCAGTTTAGCGTTAAATAACAAGATAATTGAAAAAGATACGATGCGAGGCTTAGTAAAAACACTTCAATAAAGTATAAAGTTAGGTCGTCCTGCCAGCAAATAATTAACGTTTGATTAAAAAAGAGTATGAATGAATGCTAACTGGATTTTATAAGCTGTATTGAGCTGCAGTCTTTTTTCGCCTACTGATCATGCTCATAAGAAATAATTGTTACTGTGAAGGTAGTGAATACTTTAAAGGGGGAAAGCTGGTCACAGGCTTTTTCCTACGATACTTGATCAGCCTTGACCCAGGCGACATTACACTATGTATTGTTGCGCAGAGCGAGTCAGACACGGCGATTTTTTATCCTTGAAGCTTAGTAGTATGTTATACAGAGTATACCCGATTTTAATATAACTTTTTAGGTTAACCTTGTAACGAGGGATTAGTGCCGCTGTTTTATTATAGAAAACATTAGTGTTCATTACACAAAACATCCCATGTCGTGGAATATTTTTTTTAATGAATTTCCCCATATTAATGTGATATGAAATAGTTGGAATGCTGCATTCTTCACAATTATAGATGCCAATCAAATTGACGACCCAAGGCTTCAATGGCAAGCAGAACAAGAAAAAATGCTGCAGGAATATCTCTGCCGTGGGCAGGAAGATCTTCAGGTATATAGTTCTGTTTACAGTTTCAGCGGCTTGAGGTTATCACTTGCTCTTTTCGACATGGGTATTTTTGTTGAATTCAATTTCTGAAAACATGGTATACTACTGATGGTTTGGCAACAACAATTCCTTGCTTTTAGCCAAGTGGTTTTAAACGAAGTGTGGCATGTAAAAATGAGTATTGACATGCATGAGCTTAAGTGCGGAACCGGTTCACAAGGTCACGTTTTTAGATAACCTTTGAGGGTTTTGTTTTGCTATTTTCTAAATTACATAATGGAAGTTCACACAAACAAGTTTTCTTTTTTCTTGGAGTTAAATTTGTTTTTTCGACGCTTGTTAGTTCACATTTGGGCAATGTATTTATGTAGGCATATTTACAAGCTGAATGAGGAAGAGTACTTGATAGCTTTGATGGTATCCTGTTCGTTTATCATGTAGACCTAATATTTTATTTTTTAAGGTTATTCAATTATAACTTCATTTAGGTATTGTTATTCAAAGATGCGACTGCTTTTTCTGAGAAAAACGATGATTTTGTTTTAAGCTTTCGGAAAACTATGGGTATTATTAAAAGTGCAGGCGTGCCATTTGCGCAAGATTTTGACAAAAGTAATCTAAACTTGCAAATGGCAATGGATTTTTAGGGTTTGTGAAATTCATGTTAAAATTTATGTGGGTCACCTTGCAGCATCTAGTATTTTTAAAAAATTAGTAATATCGAAAGAATGCGCATGCGGGTCTCTAGTTTACAGATTTGCAATTTTATCTAAATAAAAGGGTCGTGAACCCAGTAGGTAGAATAAAGTGAAACTTTTATGTTCAATTATTGTTAAAATATTGTTTTTCAACTGAAAAGCTTGAAGTAATCAGGCTTTCAAATCCATTTTTAATGCAGCTTCTAGATTCCTACTGTACTTACAATTAGTCAGGTTTATCTGTGTCAAGTTATGATCGGTAGTTTTATGGGTGGGGTTTATCAGACAAAAATTTAATTGTGTTTACGTCAATTTTATGAGAGGTCAGTTATAAACACCAAGAATAATGTTAAAGATAAACCTTTGATGTCAGTTTGGTGATCCTTTAAATGTACTACATTTTTTGACTGTTGGAAGTTCAGAAAATGAGCACGTTGTTTTACTTAAATAATCATTCTTTTTTGTCGATGTATCGAAATTGAAAGATTTGGGAAAACTTTCAAAATAAGTTTTCCCTTGTGCAAAGCCACTGTAGAAACACAGTACCCATGCTGAATTTCATTTTCGGCTTTAAACGGATGTAACTGAAAAGACCACAACCAAATCACAAGTGCTTTTCGATTTGAAGTTTAGTGATTCGCTAGTCGAACTCATTAACTCGTGCTGCATCTGTAGGTTCGTTTGTAGTAGTGGTTTTCGCTTCTTGGCCTTTTGGCTAAGATCAAGTGTAGTGCTCTGGTCTCTCCTTGGTTGAGGCTTCGGCTTTTGGGCCCAAACGTGCAGGAACAGGTGATCTCGAGATGCTTGAGCACTGGCTGATGACCAACCCAAGAGAAAGGGCCTTTTCACATATGGTCCTGGAGCGGCGATCGTTATGTCTTGAGTGCTTTCTCTCCCAACTTTTCTTGATCTGTTGCTTCCTTTCGGATCTTTCATAGATGGTAATCTGTGAAAGACAAAAATGAGCCCACTGTTTACCAGGGGTACCATCAATGAAAGACCCAATAGTGGTTTTGATACTGGAATGCTACACTTCTCGGTTGAACCCTGGTGTCAAGTTAAATTTTAATAAGATAAAAACAGGTCTCCTGGTTTCTTAGATAATTTTTTAAAACATAATTTAATGCCCTATGTTTATTATATATTGTAAAAACACCGTTATTTTAACAATACGTTTTAAAGCTTTAACAACCTCTTTCCTTGTAACACTTAGTCTCCATCCTAGGTGGTTATTTCAATGTTATTACCTCATATTTTATTGTCTAACCACTACTAATGCTGTTATTTATCCCGTCATTAGGCCAGACAGGATATTCTTGGTGTTAAACAAAGGCGTTTGGTTTTAGCTCAAAAAGAAGTAAGTCAACTTTTGCCTTTTATCTAATTTCTTGTTCTTAATCAAGAGTTTTCTTCAATAGTTTAACCTGAAATTCCACTATAGTTCTTCAGTGTACATCAAGTTTAGACACTTTTAAGAACCCAAGTTATGTTAAAGAAAGCGTGATATTTTTTTGTACTTAATGTATTTAGTAGTTACCAGTCTTTTAATGAAATGGATGCTGCCATCATATTTTGTTAAGTTTCCAGGGCATAATTCATGACATCATTTTATAGATTTCTGATTTATTCCTGTTATTTGGTCTCTTAAACTATCTACGTGGTATCATGGTACCCGGTGTTGAAATATGGAATATTAATGCGATTATTATGGTTATTGTTAGCTGCACCAGGTGCGAAAGGTTCGATGTGGGAAGGAAAGAGTCTGTAGAATTTTTTCTGTCTATATTTGGTAGCAGAAGTTTGAAGAATCCCTGGTGCCTATAGCGATCATCCCAAGAAAACACGAGGCATATTAAATAATTCATTCATTTAAGTTGGTTGTCATAGTATTATTTGTTGTTAGTTTGTTGTTTTGTTTAATAGCCACAACAGAATTTGAAATGTATTTGTTGTTAGTGCGCTGTAATGCAATAGGCATTTTAAAAGCACTTTGCTTCTCACAGAGCTTCATTGCTAATGCTCAGTTCAGGTAACTTTAATAGGCGACTCTTTTGTCCGTCTTACTTATGGATAAATGGGTTTTATTCAAGGTCGACCTCCTTACAACTAGATACGAAGAGTATAATGAGCAGGGTGGGAGACAGTGGCCTGAATATTCGGATCTTTCATTGGATAGCCGCGACAAATATAATGCAGACCAACTAAAAGACGATATTGGCAGAGTCAGGAAAAGGGTATTGTATAGTTTCTATAAAATATTGTTTATATTTATATGACGCATATAATGCCCATAGGGAAGCTTTGATTTTGTGTTCTGATTTCATACAAATATAATGTTGAAGCATATTGGTGAACATTCACAGGCTTCGACAATTGCCTATAATTTCATGAGATTCAATAAAAGATAGAGTGTGCCAATAAATGTGAAATGAAAATCGGGTAATGTACATGGTTATTTAGTTATTAACATTTTTTTCATAATTTATCACAAATGTTGTATGAAAAGGATAGTTGTGTTTCAGGGATGTATAGTGGAGGTCGATGTCCCCGCCTTAGAGCCTGTATTCCCTTCACACAGACCCCGACTTTACCCTATAGAAGATACTACTCTGGGCATATATCGAATAGTCAGTGTTACACATCCACTTTGACTTGATAACTATACTAGTTAGTTACAGAAAAGGATACAAATCGGATAGAAATGCAACTATATGTTCATATTGCAAATACCTTTAAAAGGGATGAAGTGAGATCAGTCATTAAAATAACATTGTAATTAGAAACTCGTTACATGTTTATTACTCAAGTAATTACATTACATCTTTTATTTTCACAATTTCTTTGCCCTCCATCCCTAATAAGGTCAGTTGATTTGATCTTGGAAGGAAAGTCGTCTTTCTGTGAGAGGCTCAGCCCTATATGCGTTGTTGGGTTTTAGATACCCTATTCCAAAGGTCGGAAATTTACTTCTTTGAGCCCTTAAGTCCACTGCTTATATGTCTGGCTTTTTCGAGGCGTGGCTCATTTACGTTTCTTTATTGGAAGGATGAGATCTTTTTTTAACCATACGGCTTAAACATATTCTGTGTAGTAATTTTGAATTTTAACAGGTTTTTTAATGCGTGTATCCCTTGTTTTGACAAACACTCTGCGCGACGCAGATACTGCGAAATTCCCCGCACTGTCTTGTAAAACATCACGTGTTATAAATAGACGAAATATTAAAAGTTTTTCATTCAAAAATATTTGGTCTTCATATTCTACCCATGTACGGTTTTAACCATCGCTTAGATCTTGTCGTATTTGACTCCATATATGAAATCTTCATCTTGATAGAGTTTTACTAGTATCATTTCGTCTGTCAGTATTAGAGTTTAGCTGTGAATAACTGAAAGTAGCTGAAACGACTATTAAACAAAAAAAATTGATCTACCCCCTTAGAACTCTCATAGTAATTTTGTCGTGGTGTAAGGAGACTTTGTCAATTTTAAAGAAATTTAGGGTGTCATTACTTAATCAAGATCTTGTTGAGGAAGGAAAAAGTTATTCCTTGATTTTTGCGATATGCGTTTTACTTTCGCGGCATTTGTTGTGAAGCAAATTCATAGACCGCTATCTAATGTTCTAACATTGTTACTTGGACATTTTTAATGCCTTTGACACAGTTGTCACTGTATAACACGACATTCAAAAATTATGAGACGGTGATAGCTTTTTAATGAGAGTCATTAAAAAGCTATGAGATGTATTGAAATTAGGGGTGACCAAGAAATAGGTACCAGAACAGAAAATTCATCTAAGAGTTTAAATAGTTACGTCATAATGTGTGACAATTTTACATCGAACTTATGACTAGCATAGTTTAAGACAGTGGATTCGCGTTAACAGTCTGTTACAGTGGCCGTCTGGAAGTAATAACTATTTTGGTGCAGTAAATTTGGACACAATTTATCACATTTTTATTCAGACATCTTGTGTTTTACTTGAAAAATAAGCAGTAAGAGACTTTATACCAACAAGCTGAGACGTTATGAAATTCAGTCTTTCTGATGTCAAATAAATTTTGATTAGCTCTCCTAACGTGGCCTAACTCTCCCCCAGGTGACATTTCTTGTCTGCAGGTCTAATCCTGACGCAGCTTGTATGCAACATGACATAGTTTATGATATAGAATAACGTTTTTACTACATATATCTATATTTACAATATTTTGACTCGTGTTACTGTTTTGAATTTACTAAGGTTGACAAGCTGAAACGAGAGCTTCAACAAGTTTCAGACGAAGTTAGAATTCAAAGAGATGGAATTCACAAACTAGAGGAACTAGATCATCGTCTGTCTATCCAAGGGGGATATTGCTACCCAGAACAACAGTCAATTGTTGGTAAAGTAAGAAGTGTTCAACTGGAAGTTGAGTCTAGGGAAAAAGAACGCCGAGAACTTGTTCAAAGCTTACTTCAACTGCAAGAAGGTTTTCGGCTACCAAGTTTATCAGAAAGTCAGGTGAGGATTATTCAATGGGGTTATTTATTTGACCTTTTTAAACCATAAAGATAAAATCACTTAAATGGGCTGAACGTATGGGGCTCAACTTTCTTTTAACGTGTAAACAGGCCTATGTTTATTCGTATCTCCCTCTGTCATTTTTCTTTCCACTTTCTCTCCTTTTCCCTCTCCGTATTCTCTCACCTCTCCTTTCTCTTTCTCCTCCCCCTCCCTCTTTCTCCTCCCCTCTTTCTCCTCCCTCCCTCCTCTTTCCCCCCCTCCCTCTTTCCCCCCCTCCCTCTTTCCCCCCCTCCNTTCCCTCTTTCTCCTTTCCTTCCCTCTTTCTCCTTTCCTTCCCTCTTTCTCCTCCCCTTCCCTCTTTCTCCTCCCCTTCCCTCTTTCTCCTCCCCTTCCCTCTTTCTCCTCCCCTTCCCTCTTCCTCCTCCCTGTTTCTCTCATTCCGATCATCCACACCGATGCTTTTATTTACCACACACAGTTAAAAAGCAGTATCTTTGTGAAACACTTGACAGCTGCACATTAATATAATCTAACCCTTGGAGAGCAGCGATGCGATGTTCCGACATTTCTACTTCTCGTAATGGCCTTGCAAACGCCCGAAAATGACTTTTATGTAGCTGATAACCTTTAAAATTACTCGCAGACGTTTAGGAGTGTCAGATACATTGTATATGGTTTGTTAATGTATTGTATTTTGAATTTTGAAAAGTCCTACCGCCAGTAGCCTTGCAAAAGGTGACTCCAATTGAATATTAGAAAGAGAGAAAGAGTGATTAGAGATGAAGGGTTAATTTGAGAAAGAAGAAATGTTTAAAAATATAACCTGCTTGCTGCATAGCAATTCATCATTTTATGTTTTTGAATTACCAACTCCACGCCAACCTCTGGTCAACCAATATTTTCTCTGCACATTAAACTTTTTTTGTCATTTTCTGTTTAATTATTTTAAGGTTTTGCCACTTGTTTTTGAAACTAAAAATACAAGTTAGGAATTTGAACGGCGGCACTGGGTGTAAAGCCTAAGGAAAAGCAGTTCACTCTTTATACCAGAAACCATGGAAAGAACCATTCGCACTTGAACCTTACTCGTTACCCAATATAACGTTTTTAAGCTTTTCGGCGTACGATTTCAAATTTTTTTAGTTTTGAGTGGGAAAACGTATTTTTCGCGATGTCTCCTGAATTTCTGCCCTGTTTCTGGCAAAACATGTACCTAAGCTGATTGCTATTTAAAATTTCCGTCAATATATCATGGTTTATTATTAATGTTTTATGGCTTATTATTTATGTTATTTCCGTTTAACTCCTCACTACACACCTAACTGTTAAAGATACTTGGAGGACCGACCCCCGATGCATTTTCGTTAACTGTACCATCGTAAAGTCTATTTGTCACTACCATGATGTTTGACTCCCATTGCTATTAGTATCACCAAAGAACGTGCAAATCCAGCTTATCTAGGTGGTAGCACCTTTAAGCTTTAAAACCTGGATACATGCTTACTAGCATATCGCCCTTTATTGCACCTTCATTTATTGCTTTTCGAGGTGTCCTATTTGCTTTTTTATCAGTGACAGTGGGAACGGTATGTATGTATGTATGTATGTGTGTATTACGTACGTAAGGATCAAATTCATATTTTTGCGTCTTGTTTTATTTGTTTATTTGCATTATTTCGTAATGGCTGTGTCTTTTTTCATTTCTTTTTTCTTGGGCATTGTTTAATTGATGAACCAAGTTCTTTGACCAGTTCTCTGTATGAGTGTCGACGAACGCATTATTCAGTAAATGTGTTATTAATGTACAGACGCATTTTAAATATTCATCCTAAGGATTTTAATATAATAAGGTTTATGGAATCCGATTGTACTACTCGGTTATTATCCCAATAAAACTACAAAGCCTTTAGAAGGAACTGATCATGTAAATCCACCAAAAAGAGTAACTATTGGTTGTTGACTAATCCTGGTTTGGGTAATTAATCTTGGTGACATAACATAGTCTCACATGTCCAAGTAACTACCGCATATGAAGTGTGACTTGCAGACAATAAATACCTGAAGTAGACGTCACTGGTGCATAAGTGATGCTGTACACTTAATACCCCGAGAAATGCTTTCTTACACTTATAACAAAAAACACATAACCGTAAAGGGTACAAGGTTTAAAACTGTACATGGTTAGTTACTCTGTATCTTTCAACCCGTTGAGTAGCTTGTCATGCGTAGATAAATCAATAAAAAGAACACGTGCGAAAGCTGAGTCTTGTGTGAAGTTAACTAAAACCAGTTCAGTGACTTTGGAATGCTTGGTATGCACAGGAAAGATCGAAAGTTGAAGAGAAGCCAGGTACACACAACACTATTGCAGTACATAAAAAGATAGTAAATTTTTCAATTGAATGAAAAAATCTAATAAACAAGAGAAAGAGGGTAATATTAACGTCAAATCGCCAAAAAGGAAGCTTAGCTTTGCCTTGAAGCTCATTTATAATTTTGCTTTTGACAAGTGAAACTCCGGGCAGAGAGGTTTAATGTGTGTTCAATGCACGAAATAAAGGATAAGTCGGGGGTTTAAAAGAAAGATCACCTTGATTCAAAATTATTCAAACCTTGCTTAAGATGAACTTATTGCGGTACAAAATAGCCTGTATTCACTTAACTTTCTTAGACATAAAATCCTTTAAAACGGTTAAACAGTACAAAGTCAAAGATCCTGCTGACACTTAGAGCCTGTCAGAGCCTGTTTTTTTTACTTGAACACTTGTTCAACACATTTTATTGGTCTTCTCGCCAAGGAAACAGAATTCACTGTCGTACTTTGTAAATGGGTTTACTATAAACGCACTGGATTAATAAACAGGCTCTGTAGTTTTTAAGTTATCTAGAGCCAACGAGTCCGGTACTGGTGGGTACTTGCAGCGATTAACATCATTTAGGAGAGAGGAAAATTAAATGGAAATATTGAAATGTTGCTTTGCTAATTCGGTATGTCGACCTTATGATTTTATTTGGTTGAAAAGCTCTGCTTGCTGCATAAATCAAACAATGTGAAGAGTAGGAGGTGACATGAAAATACCCTTACCCATAGATATATACTCTGAAACTTTTAAAACGTTTTTAAAACTTAGATTACTTCACCCAAGGCAAAGTGCCATTTTTTTGCATGTATTATATAATAGTTCATGATGTTCGTCGTATTTCACTCGAAAGACTAAATTTATCTTTGTATGGCAATTGCCTTCACGTTGAACAGATGGGTTCACAATCAAGCCTTTCTTCCGACTTGAGCATAGGAGATTCACACATCGATCTTTCACAAGAGAACATTAGGACGTATGAACAAAGGAAAAGTAGGAGACAACTGAGAAAAGATCACCAGTTGGCACTGCACCGAATTAGTGAGTTGCAAAGTTTGATTGAGCTTTTAGATTATCGCATTGAAGTTAGTCGACATGGACCTGAGCAACACAGGCTTCTTTTAGTCAGAGAGAAAGAAAATTTGGTGTCGGAATTACAGAGATTTGAGACTTACATTAAAACCGAAGAAGAAAGGGTAAGTGTTATGCTTCCTTACAGCTATTAATGGCATTTTTATAGCTGCTTTTGGAGAAGACATTTTATATGACTTGATTACTTCATCCTCTTTGGCTTCGCTCCTGTTGCCTTAAGTCGTTATTGTTAACCTTTGGTTGCCATCCACTTGGTGTGTACTGCCAAAACTGCACATTTAAGACCTTTCTATTTGATAGCACTCCTTTCTGTTACTTCGTTGTACAGCTTGTAACACGCCTTTTTTGTGATCATTTTTTAACACCTTAACCCTTAACCCTTTGTTACATATTTTCTTTGATCAAGCTATCCCTTTCCTCCCTTGCACTTTCTCTCGGTATTCTTACCTTATACACACCATAAATGGTTAGATTAGTAGACCTCTAAAAAAACTGGGGTTTTATTTTTCCTACTGTTGTGTGCTGATAACTGCTTGATTGATTAGTTAACAGTTCTTGGGATTAAAGAAGCTTTTCATCATCGCCCCTCATCAGGTACTGCTATTTTCCTCAGAAGCAGAGAGGCGAAAGAACATTGCCATTACTTCCATGTTTTATCGCCCGTATTACACGCAGATACTTGGAGTTAGTTATATTTTAAGTTGAACTGATGTAGTTTTTCCGTATAATGGTGGTGATTGTTGCTTCCTAATTCAAGTTGCCGATCTGAAATGCGGCAAGTTTCCTGATCTTGGAACCGCAACTAATAGATAAAAAAACTTAATATAATTTGTAATTTAGGTTCGTTCTCTACAAGATATTCTGAATCACAATATCGTCCCATTGGAACCTGTTTCTCCTCCCTTATTGCACCTTGGGTGACATGGGTTCTATAAGACGACATTAAGCAGTGATGATTTTTGTATTCATTGCATATTTGCATTCATTTTTGAGGTAGGAGGTGGGACAGAAAAATTCATCACCAAAGACAATTTCTGATCCAAGTTAATTCCTGCAAACTATCCAAAAATACCCAAAACTTTATTGTAAAAGGAGGTGAGCAGAAAGAGGCAGTTAAACAGCTTTTATTAAATGAATTTGCCCTTTCTGCATATAAGGTAAATAATGGACTGTAATGAAACAAGAATACTGCAGGGGATAAATGCTCACTGATCTCCATGAGGTAATTTCTTAATATTTATAGGTGTAAGCGTTATAAGCCTGGTCATTGCAACGGTCTGCATTGCTGATGGACTTTGATTTTTAAACCCATCGGCTAGTCCAACCAGTTTATGCCCATTGCATTTGCTGAATTGACCTTCTGTTTGATTTAAACCATCAAGGGAAAATGAGCAAGTGGAAATACTGGACCGAGTAGGGCTCTCCAATTTAGTCTGGTCAACTTAGTTAAATAATTGTCTTTGGGGGAAGGGGGTAGTAAATGGCTTTTATTATCGTTTACTTTTACGTGACCCGCAGCTCACACGAATAACAGCATTCTTCAGTTTTCCTTTCCTTTAAGTTTAATTACAGAGTTTTAACTACACTGGATTGTAGGGTAAACAAGGCCTGGGTAGTTTTTCTTTACTTAATAACTGTAAATTTACTCTGTTTCAGAACATACATTTGGTAAAGCTTGTTAGTTTCTTAATGACTGTAAAAGCCACTGTGTGTACTGCAAACTGCCCTCGCAGTTGAACATTTGGCCTACTCGAAAGCCCAGAAATAGCATGGGTTTTTTTTTCTGCAAATAAAACTTTATAAAAAGTTGTTATGGAAAATCTATAAAATTGTTCATGTTCACAAACTTATGGTATATATTTATATCCTTACAGATTCCACATTTATTTCTAAATTAAATTCCAGCATAGGGAACACAACCCTTTTAGCTTGGAGTGTAGATTATGTTGAATGCCAATAATTTGAATTCCAGACAGTGCTAAAAAATATTGAAACAGCAAGTTATTCTTCAGCGAAGTGGTTAACATGCTAACCGAGATCATTAAAGCATTCATTGACTTTCGTTTTTGACTTACTTCCGGGGGGGCATTTCAATGTAATAAAAAAAATTCAATTTGTGGAACTAATGTGCATAACAGCTACTCTTAGAGTTTTTTAAAAGTTGGGGGTATCGAATTTAACCCTCCCAATCATCAGATTTGCTTTGCATGAAGCGACTGTGATTCGAACTCGCGGTCATATGACTCGAAAGTAGCATTCCAGGTCACCAGGTAATTAAATCTGAAATAATTGACTCGTTCATCTTGTTGTTGAATGGAATCAGTCCAGATGGGAATGAATAAAATTGTTTAATCTTAGCTTTCATCCTGTGTACGAAATTGATCGAGAGTGATTTCTTGTGGCTCACTGATCATAAAATTGTTTTGGTCGTATGCCTTGCATGGATGTATATATGAATAAAAATGATGTAGCTTGCTCAGGCCAAACAAATCTCTGCTTGGATATGTGCATGCTCACCTCCGAACCATTTTATTATCTTAATGGTAATTGATGTTGGGGTTTGTATATGGTTTTTGACAGCTTAATTGCGTGTCTGCGGGTTGAACTGAACTGTGTGGAAAATTGCAAAATATTTTTGCAGCGAACTGGGTTCGAACCATTGCGGATGGCTATCATATCCACATCCTTTATGCCATCAAAGCTATCGACGCTTGCTCTTCACCATCTCATTTTTTCCCAACATATCCCGCACAGGTGGTAAAGCACCTGGTCATCATATGCTCCAATTCGAATCCAACTAACCCATATTTTTCACTTTTATACAATTCCGTTACACTGCCTCCATATCGAACTGTATGTATATGCATATATGACACAATATTGATTTAATAGTAGTATTATTATTAGTTTTTTACGAGATACATCATGAAATGCAGGATTTTCTGTTGCACAGAAATATATGATTCAGTGGTTATTTGGGTTTTCCATCGACTTTTAATCCAGCATTGTAAAGTGCCAATTCCATCTGCCAATTCTGTACATGTAAATTTATGCGGCTGGTGTAATGCACGCAGCTTGATAGGGTTTGGATTGTAGGGGTTACCGTAGAAAATTATTGTCCATTTGGTGGGATTTTTTGTTTATTTTTTTGAAAAAATGATATGAGCCCTTCCTATCACAGCAGATATGTACACACGTGGTGAACTTAAATATATTTTTATCCACAGAACCAAAAAGAAAAAAAAGTGTTGTTTAACATTGAAATAACAGCGTTGGTTGACTCAGTTCTTGTCAATTTTCCTTTCTTCAAAGCTTATCAGTAATTATTGTTCCTCAAGGAACAAAAGTAGATATTAATGAACAATTGTGATTTACTCTGGTGTCAGTTTTAAAGCGTAATGCTATTTTATGTTCACCCGTGATGGTCAAATGGTTCACCCCTTCCTATTAAGTTCATTAATCATGTGGGATTTCTTAGACATTTGCTTGGTACTTAATTCAAATAACTGGCGTTCCATCGTATATTGCTTAAAGCAAAATATTAAAGTAATCATGAAACATTTGGTTACTACCAACCGGTAAGAAGCCACAAACAGGGAAGTGTTAAGTTTAAGTAACTTTGTTGTTTTTCCTGAATTTATTACTGATATTCCATCAAGATGTTATTTACTACACATACACCATGCCTCAGCGCTCAATATGCATGTTTGGTAAGTAGCAAACGTTAAGTTGATTGCCACGGGATCTGTTTCGTAAAGTTGCTTTAAGAGGTTCAAATCGTTGTCGTTGCTTCAAGAAAAGTTTATTTTTTTTGCATTGCCAGTAGGTTATCGTATTAATTAACAAAAAATACTAGTTCTCATGAGTTGCTGTCGAATTAAAAAATGGCTCGTCTCGCTTATACTATTGCTAACTGTTGCTTCTCTTGACGAAAATTGTAGCTTCAACTGGAGTTTGAACGAGAAAGGCTTCTACATGATCTACAATCAGCAAGACAAGTATCCGTTCAGGCAATTGAAGATCGTAAAGAATTAGAAAATGAACGTTCGTTTTTACGACATCAGCTAGCAGAGAAAACCAAACTGACAAACATTCTTGAAGCAAAGCTTAAAAGGTAGGAGACACGCTTAGCTTTAACGAACCAAAGATTTGGGGAGGCAAATATGCTTATCATTAAACATAGTTTTTTGCGTGTGGTTCATAAATTGATTTTTATTCATAATATATATTTAGTGATTCTTCTCCAATCGTGAATATACCCAAAGTCACGCAACAAAGGGACATGTGTTTGTTGGTTATTTTGTTACGAATTTAGATTGAGCTCAACAACCTTTCTTACAAAGGCCAGTGAATAAAGAAATCCAACAGTTGAAACGATTTTGTTGTGGACATGTCTTTGATTTTATTAATCAGCAGGAGCCTATACAAATAACCATTAGTCATTTGAGCATTTGTCCTTACTGTGCGTTGACTGCAGATAATTGCCTGTAATGCCAGAATACACGCAGCGCATGAAACATTTCCCACTGCCAACCATTCATCTAAATTAATTTTTAAATTTAAATGAAGTTTGATATCCATGGATGAACACCAGAATCGCATCACAACAGCTCTATTTACATGCGTTAAATTGGATGAGATCTCTTAACTTTGATAGTTAAATGAGGTTGATTTTGCCCCGATTACCTTACAGGCTATATTTTGAATTTCCTGTTTAGTGCCTAAATTTACCTTTTGCGGTTACTAGGTTCAGTAAAGATAATTTCGGGAAGTGTAAAATTTAATCGTACACTAGTTCATTTCTGTGGTAACAGGTTTTCATACAGTTATGAGACGGGAATGGAATTTATGGAATTCAGTTGAATGGAATAACCTCTGAACTTTGAAAGCTATTCGCAAGCAACATCAGTGTTACTTTTGCCCACAATTGGCGTGTGGCTTTTATCTGAATTGTGTAACTTTAGTTGAAACATTGAAGACAGGCAGCAAACTCTGTTGAATCGATCCGAGAACGCTCTTCTTGGTTTCGTACGAAGCTCAGTAGAATTGTTATTGTTATTACTCAGTAGCGCTATTGTCCGTTAGTAACAGTGAAGAGTGTTAAAAAGGAGGATCAATTGGCATAAAAGGGAAAGCCTGTAAGAAGTTTTCTCTTTAAATGGGTCCTCATTTAGAGAATCCCAGGGTTTAAGTAAGGCAGGTTTGCTTTGGTAAGAAAATTTGATGGGTATCCAAGGCATCGCAATTCATATTGGAGCAGATGGTTACTTAACAAACAAAGCTTGTCGTATCCTTTGAACCTAGCTCATTGTAATGTATTGACTTTACACAATTGTGTACAATTACTTAAAGGAATATGCCTTGTGTCACCTGAGAGTGCTGGTATGAAGGAATGTGAATTCTTTTTTTGTATGAATACTAAATGACGTATCCAGGTTTCCAAGCCCATTGTATCTTCATTGCCATTACCATTGTTATGACGTTGTTCTCAAAGCTGGTCTTAAGTCATAGCGAACAGCCATACAATTGATCTATCAGGCTCAATAAATTCAAGGAATATCATTCGTTGAGAGAAAGACACACAAGGGCCTGTTTCTCACTTTATGGGTATAATAAATTTTTCAGAAGTGGTCTCGGCTTGACCCATTGCACCTTCCTAAGTCAAAAAACTTCTCAGTTATGTGGATTATCATTAACTGAAAAACAGGCGGAGGTAGTATTGTATTGACCTACATAGAAAAAAATAGCCCTCATTTTTTTAGTTTATCGAATAGATGTTTGAAATATTTTAATTCTTAGAGTTGTCATCACCCTAGGGGCATTAAAGTACGTGTTCCTCGTTAAAAAAATATAAACTCCAGCCTTCTCATAACTACGGAATTTAGCAACAGGAACATGTAGAATATAATTTATTAATATGTGGGACTTGTAAAAGGAGGAATTTTGCGTCTAATTTTTGATGACTAAGTCGGTGACCCCCTGACATTGCTTTATGCTCGCTACACGGAGATCTTTGGTCAAAGAAAATATTTTACACCAGTTGTATTAAAAAGTCTTTGCACAACAGCACTACAAGTTGTACTTTTAAGTGTATATATCTCAACAGATAAAAAAATGGCCAAGTTACCAACTTGTTGAAAAAGGAAATTTAAAGTTAGTTTTACTATACGCAACTTAAATGCAATTAAACCTCGATTATCCGTAAACAAACCACACCGTACTCGATATACATGTACATTTATTTACGTTAGAGTACACGTTTACGTAAATATTTACCCGGACCGGAATATCTTGTTCGGATAATTCGAAATTCAAATAATCAAGGTTCAACCGTACACATAAATTGTACCATGTTATATCTAGTCAATCATCATCATCATCATCGTCATCATATTCGGTTTAACTTTCATTTTACATGCTAGCATGTGTTGGACGCAAACTTTAAAAAGTCGCAAAGGAGCTTACGTTATCCTTTCTCTCTTTTTTTTCTTTTGTATTCTAGCTTATCGACAAGCACGTTGTCCATGTCTTCCGCCTCCAGTCATGGATCAATGTCAACTGGAAGTCGTGGTTCCTTATCTGCTTCAAGCCGAGGCTCACTTAATTCGCTTAGCCATTCCTTTAGTAACCCGGATGTTATTCCACAAACAGGGAGTATTGAACACTTGACGTCGCATTATTTGATGCCGTCGACAACATGCCCACCAATTTACGAAGCTTCGGTTTTAACAACAAGATCGGGAACATTGTCAGCCCTTACACCATCGATTGTACCTTACTCATTTTCGAACTCCAAAGTCTCGTTATCATCAAGAGATTCGCTATCTCTTTCTTCCCCATCACCACCCATATCGCCGCAGTCAATCGAAAGATCATCGACTAATGGAGGATACGAATCAAATATTATTTTTAGTGGAAGGTATCCTAACTGTCATGCAATTTTTCAGTCCAAAGGTGAATCAACTCAGTATATGGAGACGGCGCTACCTGATGGGCTGAGCAATGCACAGCAGGTAATTTTACCAAATAGTTAAATTTATCTTAATTTTTATTTATCTGGTAAATTTGTCACCTTCATTTTTTTACACTTGGGCCATATCTTTAAAGTGTGTTTGAGTTAGCGGGGAAAGTTTTATCTCGCTGTGTTTTAGCTGTCTTTAACCCTTTGTGGCTTTGAGTGTGTACTTGAAAAAAATACCGTATTTTAATGTTTATGTGTGTAGTCACCACCACCTGAGAGTATCTAATTTTTTTTTAATACCTTGGTCTGTTTATTTCTCTAGGCTCACCGAGGACTGGGAAGGGGTGTTTCGATTCCGTCCCAACTATCAGATTCTACAAGTGGTATCAGTACCACAACATCCCTAGCTTACCAAGGCTATGCATCCTTAATGGCTAACAATACCAGCAACGCTATAAACAGACCGATGCATCCAGCTGTGTCGGATGAGTCAGTGGCAGCGGATAGTGGAGTATTTGAGGCGTCGGGTGGTTTGAACAAAGTTCTACAGTCCGATGGAATTCTGACAAATAGCTACGATTGGTAGGTGTTAACATTTTTTCAACCCACAACTTCATTCCTCGAAACGAGTTGAACCCGTTAGGGGAGAGGATACCATGCGGCAAATAGTTTTTGTTTTCTCGCCTTTAGGTGTATTTTTAGAGTGAGATTAAGCTTTCTCTTAATTCTTATGCATTTTTCTGCTCTGCATTGTTAAAGATCTTTCAAGGCATGCAGTTTATCTCTCGGACGGCTGGATTGTGTAGCGCTCTGGCTTCCGCTTGGTTTCCCCCCATCATATAACTTCATTGTCTATGGTCAACTCATCTTTTGGCCTAACCGTTTTTTCTGTCTTACTTTACAGTTCCTTAGCTCGATAAATTTGTGCCTTATATGTTAACAATAGAGGAAGTTTCCATTGGTTATTTTACACCAGTACGTGTTTAATTACATTTGATAGTTACTGGTTTTGGAAGATATTATTTTGCAAAGTTTTGTGGTCGTTGTTTTATGATTATATTTTTAGCATGCATAACGTTTTCTATTTTTAGGCATGATACGGCAGAGTTGACCCAGTTACGGATATCAATAGAGTACAAATTTCAAGAAAGTAAACTTATTGTTTCAATCGAGAAAGGACGAAATATGAAGTCACTCATTCCAAGTGGATCGAAAGAACTTTATGTCAAAGTGCAAGTGCTTCCGCAACAAGACTCCGATAATTTTACTTTTACATCGAGAAGTTCGAAAAATTTGGACAACCCAACATTTAATGATCAGTTCATTGTCAAAGTACCGAGAACTGAAGTACTAAATAGAACTTTGAAAATTGAATTGTATTCAGTTTTAGCTTCTGTGGAAGAACATGAATTTTTGGTAAGTTTGACCTACCTTGGTACACTACTACAAACTGTAGATGATTATTTTCTTTCCCTTTATTCATCACTGAGAGTCTGGTTAACCTAATGTACGTCCCCCGTCCCCCCCCCATTTGGCCTAACTTAAAAATCTTTTAATTCGATCTCAACAAGTGTACTTTAATAATGACCGTAGTTCCCGGGAATAAAGCGTACAGAGACTTAAAGCAGGGCTCAGAAATCAGTGGTGCGCTACCCGTTGTTTGTTTGGGGTTTTTTTTTTTTTGTTATTGTTGCTATTGTTTTTTATAGTCCAGTAGTAGCGATTCTCAAAAATACCATCAAGAAACAAGAAAAAAAATGTAAAAAGATAGTTCTTACGTTTTTGTAAAAAAAACCCAGTATGAACGTAAGTTGATAATTCGGGGGGGGGGGTGCCATATTTTGTAATCAAATTAATTGTAAAATTTGTGGTACTTTCATCCAATCTGTAACTGGTTGTTAGTCAATAATCAATGACGTTCTAAATGACAGATATCAAAAGAAGAGATTTTGATAGAAATTTCAATTGTCTTCGGAACCAATGAATATTCTAATTGAAATCATACGGATATTGACCAATACCAGTATACGTCTACTTATACGCGTAAGCTGATATTCTTGAGGAAAAAGTAAATTGAATGGCAATACGATTTAACACTTATGGATCGTCATATAATTTCGTTGGTGATTATCAGTACTATCTTAAAACTTAAACGATAAAACAAACTATTTTTTAAATAGTTTTCATTCGCCAATTTACGGACATTAGCAGTTTATTATTTAAAAAAGGCTGTACGTATTATAATTTCTCATTTGTCAGAAATGTGTAAATTTGACAAATGAAAAAACTGTAGATTTTTTTCTTATATAGATAATACGGAGATGTTCTTTGTTGGCCAGGAAAGCCTTATTTATATCGAGCAATTTGTATTAAACGTTTGATATAGAGCTTGCACTCTCAGTATCTGGGTCAATCTGGGTCTATTATGAATCTAAACACTGGGTAAACATACGAAAAATTAATAGATATAATAGTTTTTCCATAGCAAGATATGAAATAGATTCAATCGCATTTCTGTTTTTGAGTTTAGTTTCTGTAGAAATATAAGCAGATACCATTGTAAACAGATTTTTTGTTCAATTTTTGTGCAGGGAGGACTTCGAATACAACTGTCGGAAGTCTCATCTAAAAGACCACAGCACTTTAAATGGTACAGCTTAATAAGTGCAGAGGTAAGCGAAAATATTTATTGCGAAATTTAACTCATCGGATTTACTGTAAGACTGTAAATTGTACACTACTTTTCATAACTGTTATTTACTGCACACATGTTTATGATTTGAATTAGTAAAAGCAGTATCACTTTTAATTTAGGCTTATTACTTAATCTACTGATAGTTTAACCTTTGTACTTGGTTTCAAGTAAAGATCCTTTTGATGAATTAAATAGTGTGAATACTTACCAAGCTGCATCTTTATTTGTTTGTGACATGTCTATTCGTTTTATGTTATTTTTAAAAAATTGCTATTCCATTTCCAGTTATTGGCATTACGAGGAATCAGTTGTGTACAGACTGTGAAATCGATGTCGTTCCTGCCCCTCAATAGCCGTAATGAAGGGACAAAAGAGTGGGATGATTCAGATCAGTTAACTCCATCTTTATTTGTTTGTGATATGTCGATTCGTTTTATGGTATTTATAAAAAATTTCTATTCTATTTCCAGTTATTGGCATTACGAGGAATCAGTTGTGTACAGATGGTGAAATCCATGTCGTCTCTGTCACTCAGTAGCCGTAACGAGGGGACAAAAGAGGGAGATAATTTAGATCCGTTACACCTTCGTATGCGGTCAAACTCTTGGGTAAGACTTTTTTTTTCTCGTTTGGTTTTGCTTCATTTTGTTTATCCTCACGAAGTGAAGAAGTGATATTCCTTTTGATGGGAAGTTTTGGTTAAATATTTTTCTTTCCGGTGTCACCCAGTTCTATTATTAGGAAGACCGTGATGTCTTAAATAACTGGTTTTAATTCAAATGCATTAGTTCTGCACAATTATCTACGCACGCACGATGTTACTTCATATCGATTGCATTAGTAAACAATTTTTTTGTTTAATTTGTTGAAAAACATAGCTGTTGTTGATCGAGAATAGAAGTTACAGTACTCGTGACTGTCACAGAATTAGAACGTTTACAAAATACTGCACGGGTGTGTCAACTTTTAAGATAGGTTCTCCTGCTGGATCAGAAAATGATATTTAGTAATCACAATTCCAATTGTTCCTACGTTGTCTACAGCCACTGATCTAGCTTTGGTGGTAAATTCCATGAAGGCCGCTATTTTGTATTTGGTGAAGGATATTTCTTGCTCCCAAAAAACACTCGCTCCCTCTCCCTTCTTACCCAGGAGCCAATGTTCTGAGGGCTTCAGTGATCCTTCAACAGTTGTTGGTTTGAGAACAGTTTTTGAATTATCTTTGCGCCACCCCTGCAGCCACGCACGTCAAACCCTGGATTGCTAGTATTGCGCCAAATCCTTGAGGAGCTGAACTACACATGCGCGTGGGTTCAACTTGTAAGAGTTAACACATTTGGTGTATGGTTTCGTAGAAGTTATTAGCTGTATCAAACCTCCCGCCAACACAACGCTTAAGGTTTATCGATTTTTTTCGTTTTTCGTTATTTTAGTCAGGAGATTATGCAAGGCACCCCATGACAGAAACTTCTTCAACATCAACTATCACAACCAAGACACTCCCATCCCATACAGTTTCCTCAGTGCCCGAGGCAACTACTTCGGAGCATTTGAGTCACGAAAGATCAAGGTCAGAAGAAGAGAGTGGATCCCAACCATACAATCGGAAGCTTTGCTGGTCACTAGGGCGAAGTAGCTCTGATTGCACAGGAACAAAGAAAACTAGTCTGATTTCACCCTTTGCTCGACAAGCGGTTGAGCGGAATAGCATACGAAGACTAAAGGCCCAAGCTCAAGCTGAGCTTCAGGCACTGCAAGACAAAAGAAGTATACAGACACCGCTTGACCTTGAAATGCAACTGCAGGCTGCCTACGCACAACAGGTAGGTTTGGTTTTTTTAAACCAAATAATCTAAAATGTTCGTAAATGCATTTGTTACCGTGTTTGCCAAGCGTTAGCACACAGTACACCTTAGCAGTGCTGCTTTTAAAACCGAGAATTAAATTGCAAAAGTCCCGTTCTTAGCCGTAGGTTGCAAAGCAGCTGTGCACAGTCATTTTTTCGTGAGAGGAAATGTCATAGTCGTTAAATTAGAGTTAGTTAGAAGTTAACGCATTCTAATGCAAAGTAGACATTGCCATATATTTTCAAAGTATTTCATTTGCTAATTTTTTGGGTCGTAATAGGTGCAAATTCCAGCAAGGGCTTTAGGGCATTACGACAAACAGGTTGGGCAAAATAAATTGTAATATTCTAGTGTTGCAGAGTCAGTTTCATGTTCTCCCTGCGTTTTTGTACGTATTGTATTAGTGAAGAAGTTGCTTAAAACTGAATATTATATTTTATTTATATTTTCTTTATTTTGTGGTTTTATTTATGATACTGCCCTGACCATCCTATTTGACGTGACCTCAGAGTAGACGGTACTTCTATACTTGTGGCAGAATTCGAACCCTTTAGTGCTGCCGCGATACTACCACTGATAATTTGACTTTTCAAAGTAGTTTACGCATTGAGAGGTGACCAGTTAATTTTGTCATATTTCATGCCACAGATCAGTGCCATTTTGTATTAGATTAGTTGCCGTGCAAAGGGGCCACAGTGCAAATAATGGTCTTTTGTGTCGTCACAATTTATTATAATTATTTGTTGTTCAGCACTGCTAAGCAAATCCTTATTTTTTAAAGTCAATTTTCTTTGCTTTGACAGGAGCTTTTACATGAAGAGATTTCTCGGCTAACAGAAATAAAAAGACTCATGGAAAAAGCAAAATCAAATGGCGAATCTGAACTCCCTGATTGGCTAGCAAATAACAAGCAATTTCGAAAGCTACTGAAATATGGTGAGGTAAGTAGTCAAACTCTATTTTTTTGCTTTGCTTAACAAATACCTGTACATGGAACAGAAAACACCCCTATGTTCATATATATGCTAGTAAAAGCATTTTCAGTCTTTCCATAATTTTCGATTGACAAGACGTGACAATGTTTAACTGAGGTATGTAGAGCAAAAATACTGTTTTGCTTAAGCAGATTTTTTCTGCACTTTACTGAACCAAGATAACTAAATTGGAGTAAAAGCCAGTGCTTTGTGTTTTAAGAATACCCGTATTACTGCCGCTAATATAGAAATAGCGGATTTTGCTTGACCTTACAGAGCACCATGGTTTAAACAGCCTCTTTTTTGACTATTAACAAGTATCCGTTTAACTTACTCATCCTTGTTCGTATCTGTCTTACACAGGGAACCTTGGAAAATTCAACACATAGTAGAGGAACCAGTAGTGCCCCAATGCGATTTTCAAATTTGGCAAAATCCGATCCCAAAAAGGCAGAAGTAATGGCTTTTAGGTAAGTTATAAGTTTGATATCAACTGCTTGAATAGTTTACGTTTTGATTTTACTTCATAATCTCATTTTAACTTTTTATTGTGCATGATTAACACTTGTTTTTAACTGGGGATTTTGTAAAATCCAGTTGTTATTTTGTTATTATGTTACTTTATACTATGATATTATGTTACTTTGAATAAAACAACCTTAAATTTTTCTCTTTCGATTGTTTTTTGTTGGGTTTTTTTCCATTTAAGGGTTTATTTAATCGAAAAAGACGATATAGAACATTTGTAGATTTTAACAATTAAAATTAAAACGTTTCAAACTGGATTCAAAACCTGTGACAGTCGTGGTTAAATGTTAATGGCACCAGTAGACCCACATAGATTTTAATCCTTTCGGTTTTCAAGTGCTAGAGCCATTTGATTTTGTTATTCTTAAGAGTATTTTAAGACTCAATCAGGATTGGTTAACTTATCGCTAATGAGTGGGACCGGCGGCGATTAGCGTGGGTGGGTGGGTTGGTTTGTTTTAGATAGCCAGTATTTTGTTGAATGACCTGGTATGATAACCCCGACAACCCGCTCCTTCTTGATTTGTTTTGTGATAGTTGAGTTGTTTGGAGTAAGGATGTTTGCCTCCCACTATGAATTTTAATAGTTATACTTAAAGTAAAACCAGCTCAAGCAGAAAAGCGTGAGGGGTTTAGATTTATATCCTCAGCAGTTAGTGAACACGGGTTGTTAGAAAGAGCTCTGGGACAGGGACTTTAGTCAAAGAATTCAAATGTGTTATTTACAAAGTTTAATTCAACAAAAATTTTTTCTTGCATTGGCCTTTAGGAGTCGAATGGATTTCTTAACAAATCCAAAAGTAACGATACCTGCGAATCCCGATGCCGAAGTTCATTGGGTTTAAAATCGTCAAGAATTCTCTGTTATTTTTGAACCCAAAGAGCAGCAGCAACAGGCATTCATTTTGGCCACAGAAATATTACTGTTGGTGACAAGAATATAACATCCTATCATTGGAGGAGATCTGTCATGTATGAATGATGAAATTGAAGAACGAAAGGAATATTTTTTGTTTTAATCAAAGTTCCCTGTGGCAGCGTTAAATTACAGCGAATTGAAAATCCCAGGGACTGTTGGTTACAAATGCTGCGGGGCTTTTCGTTGTGTCTTTAGGATATTTCCGCCCCAGATACCGTGTACTAGCTTCACCCGAGGTTATACACAGGAATAAATAGCAAATTGTTTGTTTGCGCAGTGCTATGTCGTCAAGGTCGTTGCCTGTCGCCTCTTGTTTAAGTTGGCACTGTTACGGAACAAAACGTTTTGTGACCCAGGCCATTTTTGTGTATAAAAGGTTGTTATTCTTTGACTTCTAGCTTTTTCCAAGATGTAATTACATTAAATATAAAAATAATATTGTCATAGTAAAACCGAAAATCCGTTCTCTCTTGCCCACTATAGTATTTACAACCATTTTCTTTTTAAGTTATTACAACTATTTGTTGTTGGATATAAGTTTTAACCTGTAACAGACTTTCCCTTCTTTAGCTTGAATGTGAAAGTATGAAAGTTTTATTTTTCTAAGAAAACCTTGGTTTCACCAGAAAATGATACGTAAATTTTCTCCACATTCGTTCCTTGTTCCTTTAAACAGAGGAGATTGTGTTAATTTTGCTCGTCCGCGCCTGCCATTAGCTGATAAAAAGACTGGATCTAAAATTCGACATTAGTGTCAAGGAAACATTTCACACGTTAACTAATTACTTGGTATACTTTTGTGATAGCGATTAACTTTTTCATAAAGTACATGATACTGGCGTACGTTCCCGCCTGATTTATTTTTGCCAGGTAGTCAGTGAAATGTGTGACGATAGCGATAGCTAATGAAATGCCAACAGACACATGTATCTGATATTTATGAGGAGAGAAAGGAGGTAAAATCTGGTTCATAAAATCCAGCCAGTTTTTAGAGATTGAGTGTCGGATAGTTTTCAATTGCTTAATTTTTTTTATCCTCCACCCTAACCCATTACAATTTTTCCTTTCTTGAGATGGGTTGTAGAATACAGACAGTCATTAACATAGCTTGAGGATTGAAAACACCACTCTTTGATTGATCAAAATTTAGTTAGAGAAAAGTAACAAAATACTGTCACACGTTACCAAGCTTTCATTGTAATACCTGTATCAGTTTTTAAATGCCTACCATTTGTGTCATAAATAAGCGTTATTTTTCTTAGTAATTTTTTCAGAAGCAGCAAGAACGAATCCTGCTTTTAAATGACTTCAAATATTTGTATGAAGATATTGCCCAATGGCTCCTATGAATGGCTTGTGTATATTTGTTTAGAAATATACAGTCTAATTTGTATTCACAACCTGGAAAATAGACCAGTGTATCTTTTCATAAAAGTCATTATGTTCTCTTGTACTCCTCAACAAAACATCAGAGCGTGCAGCAAAATAAGTCGCGGGCAAACGTAAGGGAAGGGAAAATTGGATTGTTTTCGAGGACAAATTGTCTTTTTATATATTTTGAATAGAAATTGTCAATTCATTACATGGCTACAGAATCTGACAAAATACCCCAGTCTTCCTTGCAATTGCTATTTGAACGTGTAACACAATAAAATGTTCAAGGAACGTTCAAACCAGCAAGTAAATCTGAAACATTGCTTTATAGCTAGTCCAAGTTGAAAAATAGTCGATCAAAACAGATATAGTGTGCTGTCCTTAACACCAAATTACATTGATGAATGTTTAATCCTTTTAGAACCATCAATTTTTACCTCGGAGATTATATTTATAGTGGCAAGTATTGTTGAAGAGATATAATGTTCAAAGAATGTTTGTTATCTATAGCATTCAGGGTTTGGATTAACGTTGGTTAACAGAAAACTGATCTTGCTACTTTTCCTGATGTTTTTCCGCCGCTACCTTGCGCAAGAAAGCGACACTAAACGTCACTGCCGAGCTGAATAGTCGCAGTTTTTTCGGTGGAAAAGGCATGGAAGAAAACTGGTCGTTGTAAAATCGTGGGGGTTTTTTTCAATCAAGGTTGACCTTTTCTCTATTATGACCTTATGTGATTTTTCTCTGGGATTCAGACAGCCACCCAGAACCCGGAATCCAAAGCAACACGTTGCCTAATGAAATTTCGCCAAAATGGTATTAACTAATGTGACGAATGAAAATTGTAATGAAATCAGAAGATTATCCACACAACGGTAATTGCTGTCTGGAGACCATGGTCATTTTATGAATGCTGCCCGGTACAGAAACACATGATGTTACGACTAATATTACAACCAAAATCAAGGCTGGACTATTTTTTTTTTTGCGAGATTTTAACATGGGTTCCGAGACTTGCTACCACTTAACTACCAAATCACGCCACTATTCAATAACAGCGATAGACAATTACAAATAAAATGCAGTATGTAGCATTTGTCGCTATCTCACAAAAAAAGTTAGGAAAAATTAGTTTTCAAATACGACCCACTATCAGCTGAACTTTTGTTTGGAAGGTAAAATTACAGACTGGTAACATATTTTGCTTTGCAGACATTGAAAGACCTTCAAATCCTTTAAGAGCCCTTGCCTGGACTCAGACTGCGATTCGATTTTGATTGCCACGCGTTCTTTCTGAAACACGAAGGGAAATTACCCAATATTAATTAATCTATTGGAAGTTACAATTATTAAGAAACAACTCTTAAAACGTGTTCTATGTTCTCAGTTAAAAGAATTTGAGTTTTTCTTTAAATTGGTTTTTTCCTCTATGAATCCATATACTCTAAAAGATGGATGAAATCTAATTTTATTCATAGATTACAATACAAATCATGTTTGGTCTACAATGAGATAGCAGATAACTAAAACTCTGCTATGTGTACCTTGGTACTCTTTCCTTATGTGCCTTTTAAATGGAGACGTGGGGAGCTTAAAACCTCTGGTTTCTCAGTGCATCAGAATGCACTTAACGTGACACCCGCCCAACAAGGGTCATTTTCCTTGACAAAACCAATTGGTAATTTGCGAATTGAGTAATATAACGAATTACTTTCAATCTTGATTTGAGGGTAGAGATGCATCTTGAATGTTCCTTCTTCTAATCGAAATCAATAATTCGTTATTCGTACATTAAACAACACAATCGTGGAAAATGTTCGTTGCCAGGCCAAGTTTACGTGGTTGCTTGGTACTGAGCGTGGCTAATAAATTTTAGATCTTTCACTCCAAGTAAGACTGTGATTTTTTTTTTACTCCAAGTGATTTTAGTTCAAAGGGTTAAATGTCTTATTTGTTTGTTTTTTTCTTTGTACTTTTTTATTTATTGATTTCTTTCCTCCCGTTTCTATCTCCGAAAGCATGAAGATATTCAGTAGTACACCACATAAAACGGAGAAGCAAATTGGGCGCAGTACTTCCAGGGACCTGGCCGGGGTGCGAACCCCGACGTCTTGCATGGTAATATGTTTGAGTTAACAGTAATGCACAATTTGCATGATACCCCTGCCTCTTCTTTGACAAATAAGTAGGATATCGTCTTTAGCTTCATAGTTTTTACAAGGCAGTCCTTTGAATTATCCTAAAGAAGCAATCACAACTTTATGGAGTATTCAAAAAGCCTGTAGTGACTCATTTACTGAAATAAATCTTTAAACCACGCTCAGGCACGGGATCAATGATTTTGAAAGTGTAAAGCTTTTTATCAAGGATTGCACCCAGCCAGTTGAATCATCTTTATTAGCATCTTTTCTCCAATGTGCCAGATGACATTTTTAGAGAGAAACGACGAAGTAAAGTTGTTTAAGGAAGGCCGTCGTGAGGGATCAATCATCGTCGTCTACTGGTTGATCACTCTGGCCGATGAAAGAATCGAATGTCAATCTAAGGATCAAGGTGTTTTGTTTGTACATTACACTTGAAAGTTATTAGTTAGTCCTAGCAAGTATTGTCAGAAAAAAATTGAATTCCAAGAGGTTCGGATTTAAGTGGTAAATTTTATGTTACTTTGTCATAAGGAGTTAAATAAATTTGTTTTGTTCTGTGGATAAATAGATTTTGATTCCAAGGTATTCTGGATATCAAAGAAAACGAATTATCGGGACCAGCAAAAATATTTGATTTAGAAAAAATGTGGATACACTGAATAAACAAAAAGAGAGGGTTTTCAAAATATCAAAAAATGCGATTAATTAATAATTTAATAATAGTTTACCTACACGAAACTTTAATTTTAAGTTTCATTTTCCAGCCCAAGACAGGGCACAAAACTCTCCTTTTTATCAAAAATAAATAAAACTAAAAGAGGTACTGCTATTTTATGCTTTTTTACTTCTGCTTTTGACATTCCCAAGAGCATAGATAATTTCAACATTAATATACAATTTTTGGGTTTTCTTTTTACATCTTATAAAAAAGTCTCCTATTTTTCGCGTTTTTTTTTCGCATTTTCCGTTCACGGAGATGTGATACTCCTGCATTTGAAAGGGGTCATTTTTCAGTGAGTACAATTTGCTTTTATAAGATTGTGATTTATCCTCATTTAAAGGATGACGTGCTTATCGTTTCTCTTGAAAAAAATTTTCTTATACAGGAAACTGCATTTCAAACCATCATAGTACCACGTTGAATTGAACTGCATGGTTATTTCTTACTAATTACGTAGCATGATTGCTGGATACACTGGCATAATTTCAACACTCGTTCTTGGCTTGTCATTATCAACTGTCTGCAGCTGATGATAACACGATGTAGATGTCGAAATATACTTAGTTAATAACATTAAAAGTGGCTCGTTCTTTCTCGTATTTCATATCCTAAAATCAGAAAGATGATTCTATTTGGACTTTATTCTGCATATGTATTGTCCCCAACATCGTTACATGCAAACATTTTACCAAGCAAATATGTCTTTTATACATTCATTTGATGTACTTAAACATTTATTTCAATAACTCGATAAAAATGGTTTAAATCAGTATTAATTGAGAAAACAGAGCACTATCTTCTAAACTAACTCCTTACTTAAGTTAATTTCCTTGAACTGACTTGGAGAACTCGATTGGATTAATAGCTCCATCTTTGTTGCTCCTAATTTAATAAATCCTTTTCAAATCTATTGCAATTCGTTATCCAGCCCACTTTACTAGCTTCCATGTGTTGCTTTCAACCAGAGAGTGATATTCAATCTATACTCCTAATTTCTATTTTTATCCTCAATACTCCTTATCATTAGGGCGATTTTTTTGCAACTTTGCAACTTTATGTATATAAAATACGCATAACGAGAAACGTCTAAATACGAAGTTTGAGCACCCAGGGGTACCTGATAAAAAAGTAATAAATGCAACTTTTTGCAACTTTTGCAGGTTAGCGCAACTTTTGGCATTTTTGGTTGCATTTATAATTTTTCCTACCTTTGTCAAATACATGTATTTTTTTCTACTTTTTGCCTGTTTTCTCCTGACAGGGAATTGAAAATATGGTCAGCACTTGAACAATGAATGATTCATGATTGAACAATGAGATCTCAGTTACCTGGTATTCGACTGTCAATCAGCTTGATTTTTCATCAGTGACCTAATAGGCCAGACGCTGTGCATAAAACTTCGGCTAATTTATACACCCGGTGACCCATCTAAGTGTCAATCTTTTTGTTCTAATTCAATTAAGTTGCGTAAACATGCCTATTGGTATTGATTAGCTAGAAGAATGAATAAATTTCAGTAAAATTGATTCAAATGAAGACCTGAATATGTACTATTCAAGGTTCCCTTGGTAAAGTATTTCCTCGTTATCCAACGAGTGACAAGAATTATGCATGTACTGGTAACAAGTCGACACGCACTCTGCAATGCTATCTTTTTCATTACGACCTCAAAATGCTAAAAAGTATCTACGAATTCACATAGTAAGATTGCATCATAAATAGCAGAATTTGCAGATGAATTCCAAAAGACAGCCAAAGGGGAACTGTTTTGCAAGTTGTGTAGTACAACTGTGAGCTATGATCGGAGATNGAAGAATTAATAAATTTCAGTAAAATTGATTCAAATGAAGACCTGAATATGTACTATTCAAGGTTCCCTTGGTAAAGTATTTCCTCGTTATCCAACGAGTGACAAGAATTATGCATGTACTGGTAACAAGTCGACACGCACTCTGCAATGCTATCTTTTTCATTACGACCTCAAAATGCTAAAAAGTATCTACGAATTCACATAGTAAGATTGCATCATAAATAGCAGAATTTGCAGATGAATTCCAAAAGACAGCCAAAGGGGAACTGTTTTGCAAGTTGTGTAGTACAACTGTGAGCTATGATCGGAGATCAAGCGTAATGTGTCATATGACTCATATCTTTGATTAAGAAAAATGGTTAGATTATTGATTCCTTTATCTGTGCACTATTGGTTTTGACCAAAGACACAACGTGACTGTAAAAATGTAAAATGTGAAGAAAAATTGTGTATTTGAAGATAATTAAAGAACATTTTTTAAAGAAAATAAATGCAACTTTTTAGCGCAACTTTTGGAAAAATAAATGCAACTTTATACTTTTTTATTGCAACTTTTAAATCGCCCTACTTATCATAGGTTCGTAGGATCTCATCCAATACGTTGATGCCAATTTTTCCATTACATCTTTCAAGTGACCATTTAAGGCAAATAAATCGGCTAGGTGCATCTTCCATATTTCCCCTTTATGTCGATCTTCTGTGTTATCACATCAGTTGCACCTTGCATTGTAATCTTTTCTTTGGATTCAGTAACACTCTTGTCTTTTGTTATGTTTTCCTTCACTTCGTATTCAATCTCCATCTTTAATATTTGCGCATCCAACGTGTACTTTAAACTGTTTGTCCGGAACTCTATCGTTTTGCCTCATTACTTAATCCACGGTAAAAATATATCGGATCGCTTATTGCATCTCATTCTGGTCTTTTTCACCATCTGTTCGATTATTTTGTTGGTAAGTTTTATTTAAAAATATTTCACAGCCCCCCTTCCCCATCCCCTCCATTTTAATTCAAATTTCTAAAGCGTTGAGTCCAAAACATACACTCCACTTTGACGGCCTCAGTCTCAAGCCCTTGTGATAACCAGGCACAAGGAAGCCTTGTTCTCTAAAAAATAACCATGTTATTTTTTCTCCTACATGTTGTGAAAATTACAGACCTCTTTCTTCTCTAGTTCTTCTGTTACCTGTTAAAAATTTGATCATTACCTTACTGATTCATTCAATCCCGCTGTACGATACCTACATGTTCGACATTTCTCAAGTTTGCCTTTGCCGAAAAGATAAGGTCTTTAAACAGTTTTATTAACTTCTGGTTCTACATAAATGAACAGCTGCACCTTAGATAGGCTTTTTAATAAAAATATCGTTTGCCTCCTGTCCTCCACGGGTCTGCAAATATTGTTGGGTATAAATTGATGTAACCCGATACTTCTTGGTCCTTGGGCTTCTGTTTTTAAAGAAAATTCGTCTTTTAGGGGAAAAATTCTGTTTGTTTTTTTACTTACTTGATACACCACTGTACTGTATTTTTAAATATCTCAACCATTCACCAAGATATCACAACTGATTTTCCTAGTGTTTCTCTAATTACAGGGCCTAGTCTGCCTTCCATAAATGCTCCGCAAGTTCAATGTGATCAAGTGACACACTTTCGTGGTGAAATGTAACGTTCCCATCTGACCTATACAAATTACAGTGCTAAATTTAAATATTCTATCACAGCCTGTGGAGTAACGTTCACACAAAAAAAAGAAAAATAATTTTGTCCATTATTTTAAAGGGTGTAGATGGTGCAGAATCATCAGTCAAATTGGTTCAAAAATAATTTTGAAAATGTTTGCTTTCGTACTTATAAGTTTATCCTGCAGAATTTTCATTGTTGTCAATTTTCTGTCGATTATTGAAATCACACGAACATTCACATCAACGTTGTGCCCAGCTCCACATAGTTCACATAAGCTTGGATCCATTTCAACTTTTGTAGCAAGGATATCTGGATGCTATTCTGCGTAGTTGAGTTACAGGTGACTCGCAAATTAAAAAAGAGAATCGATTTTCAAAAATGTGGTATGAATAACAGTATCACGTTTTAGGTATACATTTTCGAAAATTTGGTACAAAGGACGGTTACATTGTGGAGCTTGAATGGCAGGTCTCATGCCAAAGATTTTGACCAGATTTCAATCACTTCATTTGATTGAAATTCGCTTTACCAGATTTCAACCTAAAATTCAGCATTTAGATTGTGCACTTTTCTGGTGTGTCCATTAAGCTAACATAATTTTTTGATTCGCATAAAACTAGGTCAATTAGGTGTGGTTCGTAAAATTAAAGGGCGTGGTCACATACAATCTTATCGTTACACCTATCAGTAAGTACACTGGATCCGTCTCTTACATGTGTTCAGTTATATACATATTAATTGATATCCATTTCCAATAACATATCATCTTTCACAATTTAACAAATTCCCCAAATCACTATATTCTTGGAAGTCGCACAACTTCCGGTGTGCTCAACTATTTGGAACAGGGAACATATATCTTTTTGCAGCGCAGTGGGTATCTGGAATCAAAGAACTATGTGTCTTTTGATTTCTCCTTGTTCATAATCAATCAACTATTAACAGATCCACTCAATTATTTTCCACCGAATTGTTGCTTTAACAATCTTTGAAAATATCCCAGACCTTCATTCAGCTGTAACGTTTTGTTGGACAAACAGCTTACAGCAGAGCAATTACCATTAGTAATATCTCGATCAAAACAAAGTGATTGACCAGACCTCCCATTGGTAGGGGCTTATTTTCATTTTATCCAATGGGTTTCTGTTTTCTCCCTCGCTTACCAAGTCCTGTTTCAATAAATATTAAAACAAATGGTTTAATAGTTCCAACACAATGAAAAAGTAATGACACGATCCTCTGAAGTTTTAAATTAATCCCCTGACACTCTCCTGTTTGTATACTGCTGGAGCAATAACAGCTTACTCCTGATATATTTTGCTCAAGTACACCCTTAACTTATTATCCTATTGTTCCCCCCCCCCCCCAAAAAAAATCTATTTTCAATCCTGAAGAGCACTTGTTGGAAGCTATCATCATGGAATTTGGCATAGTGGTAGATTATATATTTTCATTTATAATTTTGGTTATGTACATTTCCTAATTAATTAAGAATTAAGTAATTTGTATACACATATGAAAGAAAACTTTAAAAAATAGCTAAAAGACTTTAAATTTTAAAGAAACATCATTATTAGGTATTACTTCACTAAATCCTAATACAGGTTTATTGACCTAATGCTAATTACCAGTAATGCGTAATTAGGTAATTAAATTGTTGTTATGGAACAAAAGATCAAAAAGTGACAAATAAACTATAAACATTATTGAAGTGTTAACAGAAACTAATCCTAATGCGCACATTTTCAATTATAACATTGGTTATGTAAACCTAATTAATTGGCAATTAAGTAATTAGTTACTCGAAGAGAGCTGGGTCAGAGCATAAGCTAGTAGGACACTACCCTCCTGCTGACATTGAGGCTGTACATGAAAAATGCCAAAAACCATGTTAGTAGGTGGGTGGTATAGTCCTAGTTTTATTCTGGGATCTCGGTACCACTGTTCAAAGTATCAAAATATTATTTTGTGCATCCTTTTCTTTTCATGCTGATATTTCAATAGGTCTCAAATATTGTTTTTGTCATTGTTGACGGGAGCTGTAAATTGGGGTCTCGCGTAATATTTCATGGAGCATCAAGTTGTTCCAGCTCCGTTAAATTAAAAGTTCCCTTTGATATTGTGTGGACTTTGCACCAGACCTTTTATTGCGTGGACCAGCGCTCACCAACAATATTCGCCTTTATTTTAACAATGCCACGCTATCAAACTTTTCTCTGACTTAAACACAGAAAAAAGTCTTGAAACGACATCCAAAAAGTTCTATTAAAATCAATGTTGATTTTATAAGAAAATTTTAAATGAGTGGTTCCATAATGCGTTAATCCTGCAGTAAATAATTCAAGGATAAAACAAAACAAGTACCATTATTATTATTATTATTATTATTATTATTATTATTAACTAATTATTGACTAATTATCCACTAACTCCCCTGATAAAACCATATGATATTTGTAGTAACACACACTAGGGGAATTAGAACCATACAAAGGCAGTATGAATCAGGATTTTATTCTTGTATTTCACAACGTATCCATGTTTTATTGGAAGTAACCCACATATATCCCATCTCCGATGTCCACAAGGGAAAGAATTGTCTCGATAGTAGGATCGGGAGAATAACACCAAGGCAACGAAATTTCAGGTAGAGACAGCTGCTTATAAGAAAGTGATATTTCATCTGTCTGTGACCTCATGTTTTTGTATATCTTTTGTACCACCACTAGTTCATCAAACAGAAAGTCTTTGAGGATTCTTCTTTCAGCTTCTCTTTCATGTTCGAACAGGTTATGGCTAAATCTAACGTTACCAGCATTTATACGATACTTGTTGTGAAGCAACATCCTGGATAGTTTTGCTTCTCAACCTTAAGAACTCGTAACAATGTTCCTGTTACTTAAAAGGGTTTGCTCTGTAGTGTTGAGGGTTCTCTGTATACTGTTACACCTTTTGTAGGTAGGAACTATGCACTGTGCAGCTTCCCAGTCATTGTTTCTCCGCCTTTAATTTTTTTCATTGCATTGTTAATAAGAAAAAGGGCACTTTTCAGGAAGAAATAACAAACTCACTCAAGTTGTTGTCAGGGTGCAAGAAGTGTCTTGCAATATGGGCTACTCTGAAATACACAGAAGAACTTTGACACCGGTTTTTATCAGGTCACAGGTGAGAGTTGAGACTGTGTGAGGCTGAGGGACAGACAAGGTAGTTTTTACAATCAATACCAACATACACTTACAACCCCAGTTCCTTGTGTCCGACCTTCAGTGTGACTTTCACCTGAATATCTACAGGTTATATTTTGATGAGGATATAGAGAAAATATTGTATAGGTTATATAATACAATCGTACAATCGCTCAAATACATGAATCTTATGCCAATATACGACGATTCGTCACCATAGTTATTGTTAGCTTTCAAAACATTTAATTAGGAGAGTCCATAAATGTGCATCGTCATGATACAACAGTAAATTACCACATGCAGTATTGTTATTTTATCACCGATATCCAACAATAAGGATAAGGTAAAAGAGCAGATTACTGTAGAAGAAGACCAGACTACAAATATAGTCTAGCCAAAAGTGACTGAAGGCTCAGTAGGTAGAGCAGATGATAGTGAAATCCAAAGGCGATGGTTTGAAATAAGCTCATGGGAACTTAAACGCCCCAGTAAACTAATAGATGCTTTCAATAGGGCTCATCGGAACGCTTTCTGACTCTGGGACTGATCATTCCTTTTCTAACCATACCCACACCAGTGATGCAAAGGAACGCAAAATGGATTATGAATAGAAAATAAAAGATAGAAAATGATCTGAATAGGACATTGGCCTAGTTTTTGTTTGTGAAAAAATAAGTATTGAATGAATAAATAATATCAGTTTGAATAAAAATATTAGAAAATGTAAAAATTTACCTCGGCCATATTTTTAGTTAATGTAGTAAAAATAAAATAAAATTATACAATTTAACAGGCTTTGAAATCTCTTTAATTTGTAAATGAAAGCTCAAATTCAAAACTGACATAATACATTTTTAACATGACAATGTTAAATTTTCCTTTCAGAATTGCAACTATATCAATAAATCAATAATCTTTCATTCAAATAGAAGGGCAAAAAATACAAAAAGTATTTTCCCAATTCCAAAATAAAACCCCACAAATTTGTTTCTCTTCAAGAGGGTTAGGTTGTCAATAGAGTGCTCATTTGGCAAGGGGTTCGGCAATAATAAGGTTGACTCATAGCTCTCTGCAAAGATCTTTTGGGCTGATCTTGAACCACGTATATATAGGAAGTGACTTCTTACCAGACGGAAATTAATTGTGACTCGGTGCCAATTGCAACTATATTTTTTCGATTGAGTAACTGCAGTAATGCCAATGGATAATTTTTAATGAGCTCGTGAAAAGTTTCCTGCTGAAGAAATGGAGAAAATAACAACAGGCTTGTCAGACAAAAAATGAGCACTATGATTCTCCTAATGTGATCAGCTTTTGTGAATGATCATGGGGTGAGCCAAATAAATTAAAGAAGAAAGACTCCAGGTTAAGCTTGACCAGTTTTGATGTTAAACGACTTCTGCCAGAAAAAGATTAAGAACAGTATCTATCTGGCAAGTGTTTTATAAAAAATCAAAACAAATTTGCAGAATACGCAAAAGAGACAATTAGTTGTACAATATCTTTTTACTTACCATCATTTTAGTTTATGCAAGATTCTGATAATATAATGGCGAATCACTAAGAATTCCAGACAATGAAATAATTAATACTTAGCAGCTTTTTACCATCATTCAAAATATCTTTTCCAATTTCTTTAGACCACCCTGAAAGAAAACTAAATTGATATTTTCTGCCCAGAAAACACAAGAAATCCAACTTAATAGAAGCAAGCAGGTTCTTTTTGGATAATGACAACTTTGAAGAGACCGTGATACTGGCCTCATAGGACGAGCACTGAGCTTCATCAGAAAAATCATCCCAAAGTTGGAGACTTCAAGTACATTATCCCAAGGTATCAGAAAAGAAATCAGTGCCGACTTATGCAAACATATCTTTAAATCTCAGCAAGCTGAAGCATCCTTCTCTCGATCAAAAAAGAGAAGAGAATATTTTGATCTAACTTAAAAGATGCAAGAACTGTTTACTTACATGGCCAAACAGACTCTGCAAATTCCAACCAAAGCAGACTACAACTAAAACCTCCAATTATCTGAGAAAAGAGCTTGTGAGAAAGAATAGCAATATTGTGTCAAGCACTGTTGAAGAACAGTAGCTGCTCTAAGATGATATTGAATGGAATACCCTGCCAGAAAATATGTTTTGTATTAGTGACGCTTGAGCTGTTGCCCATAGGGAAGGCCAGACATATTAATTGTCATGCTTCTTACATCGTAAATGCTACAAGAAAAATCAACCCCTCTGGGTGGACATGCGCCTACTAAGATGGAAACAACAGTAGATATAACCAAAATGAAGGAAGTGAGATCATTATGTATTATCTGGCGGGACAAAGCCTGCCAAGGCAGTTCTCTGCTGGCAGTGATCATTAAATTACCTGCGTTAAATCATTATTACACATTAAGCAGTAAGTTCATAAGTGTTGGAGTGCCAAATGAACGCTGTTTTTCTTTTAGACAAAATGCAGGCCTAAAAATCAAAACCTGCTATGCCGTAATAAAATCTGAATATTCGGCATTTTCTGAGTGGTCTTACCTTTGCCACCAATCATCTGTCGGATAACATCTTCAAAGTGAGCAAAATATATTGAATTGACTAGACACAGGAGGCTAACAAAAATCTGTGTCTTTTGGTTTTTTTCTGTTTTCAAAAGTGCTAAAGCTAGGTTAATATCTCCTAATTTTTTTCTGAGTGTATCACAAAGGCTTTCTTTAACAATAACAGTAACTGACTTTTTTTCATTGTGATCTACACCCCGATCTCCACCGTTATGAAAGATATTGTAACTTAATACTCTTGTATCCAAGACTGAATAATCAGTTATTTACATAAAATGACATCAGAGTAACTGCAGATGATCTTAATGCTAAATATGGAAATCTAGTGCGTTCCACGTTATCGCGTATAAGAGGTTTAGTGACAAAACCCCTTAAGATGGATCTTCGTTAGGTTTCTGCATAGCAGATAATCTCAGTGCTACCTTGAGTTTTTTTCCTAGAAGGAATCATTTCTTATGATTACGATGTGTCCAAGCTGTTGTGACAAGAATGATGCTAATCATAATCTGATTAATTGGAATATCAGAAACTAAAAGACAAACTCTCATTTTCTCGAAGAAAAGTTTAACATCAACCATCCATACGTGAACGTGTATTGCAGCGAAGTAAACAATAGTGAATAATATTTGGGATTTTTGAGTAACCGCAAAATCTAATGCGTTTCATAAAACAAATGCTAGGAAGTTAACCTTTCATGAAGTCTGAAAAATGACTAACTTTGTAACGTTAATCTGAAGGCTAGGAAAACCCATATTTATAAATGAATAAGCAAAGCTTTAGTACTTGAATGCCACTAAACTTCCTGCTTTGAAAACAACATATGACTCACCTCCAGTGATATGCCCGATATGCAGTAATATAGTCAACAGATACCATGATCAATAATTTAAGTTTTATCCAAGGGTTTGATTATGGAGGGCAGATTTTAACCAAATCAAATACCCAGTCTTCTGGGATTGTAATTTTTGGGGATATTTAAGGGGGTCTGTATGAAGAGTCTGTAGAGTACTCCTTGATAAAAATCGAACACATTCATATAATGCATTTTGAATGACTTTCAAAAAAGAGGAGAGAGTTATTTCTATTATCACATTACTTGGTTGTAATAGTTTTAATGCTCTGTATTTACATCCTATTATTACCATTTAGATTCCTGTTAATTATTACCGTTTAGATCTTGCTGAAGTAACAAAGAAAACAACCAAAAGGTTGATAGGAAAAAATAATTACAAAAAAAATATTATTATTATTTTCAAATTAAGAAAGTCTATTGACTGTAAAGTAATCTATCTTCTTCATCTTTCAAGTCCTCGGTAGTGCACTGGAAAGTGCCCCGGCATGTTACGCGAGGGACCGGGGTTGAATTCCCCGGTAGGGAGAACTATTTTTGGGAGGGGGGTTGTGTTTTTTAGCATTTTTTTTACTAAAGATGCTTAAAAAACACTATACTACAGCCGCAGTTTGGGATAACAGTAAGTTGTTTGCGTTTGACAACATAAAATTGAATTGGGATACATATTGTGTTGTATTAGAGAATAGTAATAGTATGTAGTAGTGCTGATAGTGTGTATGAGAAAAGAGCACCAAATCTGGGATATTTTCCAAACGGCAAGATATATAAAAATTTAAAAAAAAATTTGTTCAGAATGTTTAACTGTAATTTACTTCAAAGGTATTGGTGAATGGTAAAATTTAAGGTCAAAAAATTAAAACACAGGTATTGGTAAATGGTAAAATTTAAAGTAAAATTTACTTCAAAGGTATTGGTGTATAGTAAAAATTAAAGGTCTATTTTTTCCCAAATGAACAGGTAAATGGTAAAAAGGTCAATTTTGTTCCAAAAGTATTGGTAAATAATAAAATTTAAGGTCAAATTTATATCAAAGGTATAGGTAGATGGTAAAATTTTAACATTTTAAATGGTAAAAAATTTGTATAACCCGCCATGCTGTTGTGACTTTTTTAATCACAACAGGTCCAAAACTCTGCCTGATATTAGTGCACATTTCATGAATGCGTTTTGTAAATGACACTAAATGTGCATTAATAATAGTGGAAGTGGGACGGTAAAATTTTTTTTCCTGTCTATTTTTGCAAGCTCGCTCGAACACGTTCCACATCTTCAGTGTGGACGTCTATTTCCTGCTACATATATTTATATGCATATATATATATATATATATATATATATATATATATATATATATATATATATATACACTCTGACAGGATCCCACAATAACTTCTTAAGCTGTGCTTGCTCCGGCAACATGGCCTGAGAGTTATGTCTCAGAACCTCTGTGCGGCACTGATGAACCCACAAAGGGCGAAACAGTACTGTCTGTAGCTTGAGTATATATATATATATATATGCGCGGAACTCACTGCGCATGTGTAGTTTGAGCACTCTGACAGGATCCCACAATAACTTCTTAAGCTGTGTTTGCTCCGGCAACATGGCCTGAGAGTTATGTCTCAGAAACTCTGTGCTGCACTGATGAACCCACAAAGGGCGAA
>RDPX01000148.1:1502292-1576770 GCA_003991215.1 Morbakka virulenta
ATTGTCGACATTTTCAATGGCAATATCGGAATACGAACATGAGTTGGCAGCACCCATAGCAGTTCCATTGGTTTGGATCATATGGTTACCGTCGAACATAGAATTGTTGTGGTGTAGGCATATCTCAAGCGCTTCTATAAGACAATCAGTCGAAGGAAAATTAGTATTTCGTGATTCAAGTGCTTTCCTAACTGCTTCCATTCCTATTTCATTGTCGATGCTAGGGAACATATTAACTATGTCGAATGAAACAAGGACAGCGTTATCAGGAATGCCTTTTTCGTTAAGTTGATCGATAATTTTTAGAAGGTGTTGAGTGTCACGTATACGAGTAGGTATTTTCTCAGCTAACGGAGCGCAATGTTTCTCAACGAAGATAGCAAGATTCTCAATTGCTGTATTGCAGCCTGTGGTCAGAAGTCGCACAGGTATACAATCTTTATGGGTCTTATACAACGTTGAATTTTTGCCCGGTTGTGCATTCTCGTTAACAATAAATTCATATATATATATATATATATATATATATATATATATATTGATAGACAGAAATATGATACGACCATAGAAAAGCGTTCCGACTACATAACTACCAAAGCAATTCTGAATTATCAAAATACAAGCTTATAAAGGGTAACAAATCCCACCCCTTAAAGTGGTCAGTTAAAAGAAAAGCCACACCCTATAAATGTGAAAGAAGGAAATGTGATCTTTGCCTCGATGATAAAGTGGAAATTTTGAAAGCCAAGCCTAATGATTTTCTGAAGAGGCAAACAGACCTTATTGCGAAATGTTGCTATAAAAGCAAATTCATCATCGGAAATGTCAAATAGACTCTAATCCCTTGTTTGCTTTAATTACATACTTAATACTTTCATTAATGTGTAATAGTCGGAAGTTAATGACTTTAAGATCTCCCCAACTATGCTCTACATTTTGAATATTTTCCAACCAATTTTTTCCATAGGAATTGTATTAGCAGTATAAAAAACTGTTTGAGACGCATGAAACGTAGAGCCACTGAAAATACTGTGATGTAATTTTTATCTTTATTACACACACACACACACACACACACACACACACACACTCACACACACACACACACACACTCACACACACACACATATATATATATATATATATATATATATATATATATATACGGGGGCTTGTATTTATACTGCAATTTTCTTAATGTTCTTAAGAAAAAACAGATCCAAAATAGCAGTTAACATGAAAAATAATTACAATTCTTCTGCAATTAAACGTTTCGCGTATTAAACGACCATCAGACACATACTAGATGTTAACAAAGAGAACAAATTCCATACCACACAAATCGAACGTTCCATAATTCTAATCTCTGTTCTTGTATTTCATTGAGGCGTACTGGTTCTCATGGCGCTATGTAGAAACCGATTCCTCCCGTTGTTTAAATAATTGACTTTGGTTTTGATAAGCGATCATTTCTAGTTTCTCACGCAAGCAAAGCAGGTAACGTTTATTTAGGCTGATACAGACTTCATGATCGACCAATCAGGCTTTGGGTTACTCTCTCCATTATCAATTTCTTGCCACACATACTTATATAATGATCCTGAAATTCCTTACCGCACAGCAATCACATTAACAGTATATCCTACACCCTTCCAGAAATATGGCTCTCAGCACTAAATTATATTTTTCTTATATAAAATACAACTAAAATACTTTCTGTACCTTTAATACCATAAAGTGGATTTATTTGTTTTGATCCTGTATTTGTATGATTGTATGAAAAAGTTTTCTTAAATGCCTAGTTATAGTAGTAAAATAAACTTTCAATGTAATTTGCTCAAACGATCCTTGGAATTTTTCTCAGATGATGTTTTCAGAATCTATGCTAATGTTGCAAAGTAACTTAATAAATGGTGGTAGTATTGGAGGGTTATTCTATCAAATTATTGAAAGTAGTAATACTTGAATGGTAAAGAGAAATCCTTGATAGCATTCTTTTTTCCTATCCGAATTCTATCAGAATCCTATCCGATCCTATCCAAATGTGCAATAAAATATATCTTTTAGTGAGGAATCTGTATTTTCCATTTTACCTTGTTCTCAGTTGATGTTCAGTCAATTTTGTTTTGGTTTAACGTCATTTTTCCTCAGCAATTGTGGCTCAGGCGGTGCCCTTCAGAGCGACTTTGTTTTGGCAGTGAGGAATTTCTTGGCTGGATGCCCTTCATGACGCCAAACAATGGCTTTTTCTTTTGTTAAGTTCCAAATTTTCCTCGCCTGCTCCGGGGGTCGAAATCGGAACCCCTTGGTTACTGTGCAACTACACTAACCATAAAGCCAGGACTAATGTTCAGTCAATTTATTGCGTAAATTTGTACGAATAAATGTTTTAACTGTGGAAGAAAAAGATAATTGATAAGAAACTGGAGGATAGAAGGAGATAGGGTAGACCATAGCGTTTTTTAATACAGAACATGTTGGACAAGAAAAGCAAAGGATTCGTCCGAGCTACTCATTTCATTTATGTATTTTGAGTTGACTACAATTACCAGTGGCAATTCGCCTTGCTGAGAGACGTTAACTTTGGATCGTATATGCTTAACTCCCCTTGGGAGCTTACTTTTAGACTGACAACAGATCCTGACCCTGGATGACAAAAAGGTTTGCACAGACCTAGCAACCCCTCCCCATAATCATAGCCCAAAAGGAAGGCCAAGCAGGTATACAAGGAGAATACAAGTTCTTGAAAGAGGAGACAGCTTGAGGTAACTGAATATGAAACGTGGAAGTAACTCTTAAATCTTAGACTCGGGATAGAAAACGCCCTTCACACTAAAGAAATTGAACTGATGCTCTTAAAACAGGTAGCAAAATCCTTTATGGAATGTTTAACAATGTCACTCACCGCATTACAGTACAATCTTTTAGAAAGTGGGCAAGGACCTCATAGTTCAAAAATGTGTATCAAGCAACGCCAATGCTGAAGACAAGGCAGGTTTCTGCGACCAGCTACAGGTAGGAGACTAAGAAAGGCTAACTAATTCATATGAGAAACCTTAATGCGAAGATAAGCAGAGTTTTTGGAGAGATAAAAGGAACAAAAAGGGAGAGTTCTTTGAACAATTAGGTCCTTCAACGACCTCCTTATAAGTGGATGCATATTCCCATATAAAGGAACCTATACGGAAACATGGAGTTTACCCAACAACCGCAAAGAGAACTAGATTAACTAAGAGACCCAGAAATGAAAACCAAGTTTCAAATGAAGCTTTCAAGTTCCACTTTATTGGAGACGTAGTCGATGAATATAGAACAGTAGAGTAAGTGTAAATAGAGTTTACCAAAACGCTTACAGAAAGTAGAGGAGAGTAGGAAAAGAATATTTGCAGCTTTGAAAATATTGAAGTGTGTGTGAGGGGTGGTGAGTTGTGGTAGAAAGAGAAATTTAGAGACTTCTGCTAAAACAAACATAGCAGTCAAGATGAGTGTAAAGAAATACTTGAAGGACTTTGTGGAGAATCTGTCATAACAGGTAGGGAAAGCAGCTGGAAACGGTGCAACGAAGTTTTCAGAAATGCCATGACCGGCATCTTATCCAGTAAAAGACAAAGCGGGAAGTAATTTAACCCATCAAAGAGTCCAACTGATAAAGTGGAAAGAGCACTTAAAAGAATTACTCCACTGACCAGCATCATCGCAGCAACCAGATATTTTACAGCTAAAATGCATAAGGCTGGGCATATTTACTTTCAATGTGGAGACTACGTCTGTTTCCATAGGAATCACAGAATTCAACAAAGCCCACGAGATACAGGCTACAGACCTAAACTGGTTCCTTGACATGTTAAACACATCAGATAACTGCATCACAAATGAAAATTTGTATAGACGAGTAAACTAAAAGCTGATTGAAATCCATGCCTGACGATAAAAGTACAACTGGCTAGGGCACATCCTCTGGAAGCCATCAATCACGACAGAGGAGATCAACTATCGAAGCACAGGGCACAGGGTACCCCTGTAGACACCTTGAAACAGCTGCACAAGATCCAGAAAGAGGACTAAATCTGATAAGCAACCTATGTTCCATTCAAAACGGAAAGGGGTCATCAAGCCTACATGCTAACTAGATAATGTATAATACTGGTTACATGTATAGACAGAATATATATTTGGTTCATGGGTAAATAGGTGTCTGCCTCTTTACATGAAGCAAATGAAGATTGAGTATCTTCTGTTACACACAACAGGGAACTTAATATTACTTTGTATAGAATCTTCATACAGTTGACAGTGTTGTCTTTTAAGGTCAAGGTGGAGGAGCCACATGTGATTTTTTATATGATTTTGAGAATCAATGGACCCTCGTCATATGCAAAACGTTCGATAGCTATCGAGCGTTTTGCGTATGATGAGGGTGAATTATAGTAAAAGTATAGTTATATAGTTTAACCACTAAACCACCATTACCAAAAGCTTCTCAATGGGTGTCAGCGATTCAACTTCCGCATTTCATCCAAAAGCCTGTTTAAATCTTGATGTACAATACAATATTATTTAAACAAGCTCATCCCATCATAACGCACAAATGTCTTTGGAGAGTAGACATACTATTACGAAACAACCTGACTTAATGATTTGACACTTTACAGTGGAGAGATACTTCAAGATCTTATTATCAGGATTTATTTCGTTAAAAGAATGCGTCAGGAAGACAGTTTTACTTTTAGAGTGTTCTTAACATTTCACCTTAAGCTGTAATAACAAAATCTCTTGTTCATGGTTTATACAAAAATGAAAGATGCAGTGGTGTTATTTACCAGTAACTTTGGCAAAGGTTGAAAAGACAATGTTTATCTCACGAAAAAAAGAATGGCTATCACATTATGATTCAAGGCGCATGTGAATGTCTATTAATTAAGTTGAATTTTTACTTTAAATGACAAAGATTTTACATACTGATTCTATAAACCACCACTGCTACTACTACTACTTCTACTACAACTGGTACTACTACTCTTTCTCTTACTATGAAAAATAATGACACTGATACTACTGCTTCTACTACTATTAATGTTACTAGTACTCTAGTATTACTACCACTTCGTCTACTACTACTACTACCACTACTACTACCACTGCTACTACTATTACTACCACTACTACTACCACTACTACTACTACTACTACTACCACTACTACTACCACTGCTACTACTATTACTACCACTACTACTACTACTACTACTACTACTACCACTACTACTACTACTACTACTACTACTACTACTACTACTACTACTACTACTACCACTACTACTACTACTACTATCACTACTACTACCACTGCTACTACTATTACTACCACTACTACTACTACTACTACTACTACGCTACTACTACTACTACTACTACTACAACTACTACTACTACCACTAATACTACCACTACTACTACCACTACAACTACTACTACTACTACTACTACTACCACTACTACTACTACTACTACTACTATTACTATTAATGTTACTAGTATTCTGGCATTACTACCACTTCGTCTTCTTCTTCTTCTACTACTACTACTACTACTACTACTACTACTACTGCTACTACTACTTTTAATGTTCCCTTTTAGAAAGTGAGTTGTTAGTGTTATGAACGTGCATGAAATATACATCTAATTTTCATGGAAATAGTCAACTTTTGACCTTCTTTTTGAGTGAAGTTTGGTTTTGGCCAACCTCATTGAAATACTACCTGCCTAAGAGTTGGACAACAGGGATAAAAGTAGGAAAAGATAGGAGAAAGCAAGCAATGAAGGTGGCTGCCCTCGAGCTTCCCTTTTTACTGTGAGGGAGTCTTTTTGGCTGGAATATGATCAGTGTCCAATTAAGAATAAAATCGGTGAACCTGACGTTGATATAATATCCTATCGCAATTCAGATTGTTCAAGAGCCTGTACTCAATTTCAGACTCAATGTTTTCTACTTGTGTTGAAATGCTGGTATCTTATGGCAGAAAATTATTTTATTTTTAGAAATCAGCACAATCCAGGATGGTTGAAAGGTTTCACTTATTATCAGACTTAGATTAGATTAGATAAGATTAGACCTTGGAATGCTGTAATTAAGAATGCAATTAAATTCTAATTAAGGAATACTTTATAAACATCCTAAATGTCTCATGAAATGGGCTGTCAGAACATACTTAATATAATAGCCTAGGATTTTTGGCCTGGAACATTATTGATCATTCGAGTCTAAGCTTAAGGTACTCAACTTCGTTGAAGAAATATGAATGGAAGTTCTCAGTTTATTTTCTGATTTACGTACACTGCCTAGACATAAAAGCATTCCTGAGTGTTTGTAACCAGCAATGCTTTGTTTCGAGCTATGTGAAGAATGGTAATTACAATTAATAGTGTGATGTAAACAGACATCGCTAAAACCTATATTTTTATCTGTTGAAGTAATTACGTTCAATAAGTCAAAATTGAAGTGAAAAAACTAGAAAGACGCCCAAGCTTAACAGTTCATAACTATGAATTTTTGAAAAAACTGGGTACTTGAATTTGCGAGTCGATTAGTTTTACAGTTTGTTAACTGCAAAACTAATCGACTTTCTGCCATCAAGTTTAAGTGTTTTATGTTTTAGCTATTGAGTGAAAATACATTTAAACTAGACTAGTATTTTAATGATTGCTTATTACTTCCGAAAAAAATATATGATATTGAGATTAAAATAAGAAGTGGGGGAGTTGTTCTGAGGGAGGTCGAGCCCTTTGGCAACTATCGGAAGTCACATAGCTTGGTTGTCTTTCAAAAGGATTTCTTTGTGATGAATCAATTGGAGTGAAAAATGTGCTAAGTCTCAAACCACACTTATTTTGTTGTATGAAAAAACTGATTTCTTACAAAACCCGTTACGATGATTTCTATGTGTTACCCAAATATAACTACACGGTATTGAGTAACCTTGGGCGTACATGGTTTACCAGCTTTTTCTAAGCCTTAAACAGAACGACATCCTCTCCCTCTCTCTCCCCTCTCTCTCTCTCTCTCTCTCTCTCTCTCTCTCTCTCTCCCCCCCCCCTCTCTTTCTGTTTGTCTGCCTGCCTGTCTTTCTGTGTCTCTATGTTTCTCTTTCTGTCTCTCTGTCTCTCTGTGTGTCTCTGTCTCTGTTTCTCTCACTGTCTTTTTGTCTCTCTTTTTGTGTGTCTCTCTCTTTCTTTGTCTCCCTCTGTCCCTCTCTCTGTCTGTCTCTTTCTCTCTGTTTTCCAGGTGATGTTGTAAAGGAATACATAATGCCATATTGATGCGTTCGACGTAAGCAACACAGTGCAAATTTCTACCGTCTTTGCTTGATTGTTTGATTAACAAGTATAAAATCTATATATAGTCCAAGGAAGAAATTTGTACCAAATCCTCCACCACTTTTATTATTCACAAAGAGAATATTTGAAAATTAGATATCATGAAACCGGTACTGTGGCATTTTCTAACATTACTGACTATAAAGTTGGAACAAGGAAAAGGCATCGTTCATGTATTTCGGTTTTCACTAAAACAGAACGGAGTAAATGGAAAAAAAGTTTTGATTGTATACTGGCCCTAAAAATGTATATGTATATCAAGAAGTTTTCTTCTATTTTAAATAAATAAATAAATATATATATTGTTACTACTACTACTACTACTACTAATACTACTACTACTACTACTTCTACTACTACTACTACTACTACTACTACTAATAATAATAATAATAATAATAATAATAATGATGATAATAAAAATAATTGTCCTGGGTATTGACGTCAAACTGGATCCAGTTGTTGGGCCAATGAGGTTACCCTTTGCTGCGACTACCTTGAGGGCCCCCCTTGAGTAAGTTGTAATGCCTGTTTGTTTACCCTAAGACCTTGAAATACCAGGTTAGGATCTGGGTTTACCAGCATTTAAGCCCTTGATCGCAAAATTTGGAAAATGTTTTCAACGCATTGTATGGATTACTGTAAAGCAGATGTAGAAAGATTGTATTTAGCAAGAAAGAAAGGAGGAAGAAGCATAACGCAATTGGAGCTTTAGTTGAAAACTACAACCATTGTTTTGAAGCAATATCTAGTGTCTGAGTGGATGCTTCAATTATTTAGACAAGTGGAATTCGGAGAAAAGACCCACTCTTGTTGTAAAAGACACTTAAAATTATTAGACCCATCTCTGGTACGTAGTACAGGCTTAAAGGCTGAGACTGAAGGGTTTACTATGGCTGCGCAGGACCAAAGCCTACACACCAGGAATTATCAAACCAACATACCTAAATATGGGATTGAGTCGAAATATAGATTATGGCAGAAGCTGTCGGAAACAGTTGATCAGATTGTATCCGCTTGTTATGTCTTGGCCAACACTGAATACAAGGCTCGACACGTTCAGTTCTGTACTTTACCATCCTTTGAAGAATGGTATGATCATGAAATCCCTCTGATGATTGAAAATGAGAATATCACAATTCTTTAGCCTTTTATTATCCAGACTGACTGAGAATTGTGGACTAACAAACCTCATATACTTGTTGAAGACCACAAAAAGGCCCTGCCTGTTGATTGACATGACCCGTCCCAGTAATAAGAATGGATCTGAAAAGGAATTTGATAAAATGTCAAAAAACACCGACTTTTAAATTGAGGTAGAACGGTTGCGGTATTTCAAAACAACACTGGTGCCTGTAGTTACTGGAGCATTAGGTGTCATAACTAAAGCCACTGATTCTCATGTAAAAAAATTTCCGGATCATCTTTCTTTGTCTGAAATGCAAAAGATTACCTTAAATGGAACTGCTTATATCTTGAGAAAAGTACTTTCAATCTAGATTTCTGATTTAGTTGTTTCTTTTCTTATTTTCTTATCCTACCTTTCTTCTTATTAATTTATAGGTTAAATTTGTTGTTTCTGTGTAAATCTCAAAGACCAGAGTGAAATTTGAACTATCTTTCCTTTGCCTCAAATGTAGGGGCAGCATTGGGCTTGAAGTTGTTCAGTAAAAGCAAAAAACATATATAATGATATTATAAATAATAACAATAATAATAATGATAATAATACTTAATTGTTTAGACCAATCAATCCTCCTGGAGCATAGACCGCCGACAACAGTTCGCCAGGGTTCACTGTCCTGGGTTGCTTTCTCTAGCTGTTTCCAGGTTAGTCCAGTCATTTTTTATCTTAGCCTCGAGTTTATATCGCCAGGTTTTTTCTCGGATGTTATCTTTTTCTTTCATCCTGACGTTTTCACTTCAGTGCCCCCGGGTGATGGTACTGATGGCTTGGTATGCCCAACCAACCCCAATCTTTGGCAGGTAGCTCGATGGTCTTGCTCAGTGTGTCTGGCAATATACATTCCTTCTGATTATATCTCATAAGACCAGTACTTCCTGGCAAGTTGACATAAATGCCTTTTTTATTTTCTGCCACTGGTTGTCAATGGTGATCTCTTCTTAGGGCAGTTCCTGTAGCACTTTGTAGTCGTTGCTGATAAAAGGGGAGCCAGCGAGTTCCTCAGGTATTCTTTTTTTTGGCAGTTCGACAAATAAGGCCTCTTCTCCATTTTTTTGGTATCTTCTCTTGTTTCCAGACGTCGTCTAGGACTTGTTTGGCCTTTTCTGCTGAAAAATCAATGTCATCCTCCAGTAGTTCTGCCTGTATGGTGTCTTCTCGCAACGCTTTGTCATTCCTCAGTCACTTTTAACATGGCGTCCCGGATATCTGTGAGTGTGGATGGGTCTGTTTTGATATCAGCAATTTCATACTCTACTGTGTCATTCCCTATTACTGTGTTTCTTGGCTCTGGGCGATTTGGAGTTCCACTGAAATGCTCTTTCCATCGTTTTTATCTGTCTTCACTATTACTGATAACGCCTATCTTTAATTTTTTTCACTTTACTGTTGACTTTCATTACTTTAGTGAGACCGTACAAAGTCTTCAAGTGCTGACACCTTGCTGCTTCTTCTGCTTCTTGTGCAATGTTCTCCAGCCATTCTTTCTTATCGCTTTTAATATCGTTACCTCTTTATCCTTTCCTTTGAATTCTTTCCTTTATCTCTTTTTGACTTGGTTTCATTAATTTTGAAGTGTATCTCCTTTATCTGGTCAATCAGTTGCCAGTCTTTGTGGCTGATCCAGGGTTTGGTCCTCTTCTTGTGCCCTAGCACATTTTTCCATTTCGGGATTCAGAGACTCGACAGAATTGCTGTTTTTTGTGGTCCTGGTGCTTTCATTTCAAGGGCTTGATATCTATTGCATAGTCTCAAGCAAAAGCGTTCCTTAATTTCCTCCTTCTTCAATTATTGGTTAATGCCTTGTTCGGCATTTTTCAATCTTTGCTCCCTTCTTCATTTTTAGCGTGATAGTGCCTTTCAATAGGCAATGGCTGCTACCTACATCTGCACCTCTCTAAACTCTTGTGTCTACGATTTACGACCAGAAAGTTTTTCTAATGAGCCTGAAGTCGATCTGGGTTCTTGTGTTGATGTCTGTTGACATCCATGTCAGCTTACGGATCGTCTTGTGCTGGAAGAGTGTTCCTGTGTTTATTAGCTAATTCATGAAGAATAACTCACAGAGCCTCTCACTTTTCTTATTTCATTTTTCTATTCGGTGTCTGCCCTTCACCTCATTGGCAACTCCGAGAATGCGAATTTCATCTTTGCCTGAATACAGGATATTCTCACCAGTAGGTAGCTTGGTCTTGCCAGAACTGGTCCATCTGCTATGACTGAAGCCTGGTATCTTAATCTGGACTTTCTGTGTCTTCCTAAAAACCTGGACGCCCAGGGCCCTTCATGATCTCACATTCTAATAACTAATTCAAAATTTGGTCCTTGGTTTCGCATGTGGCGAAATCGACCCTTCAGCGTCCTCGCAGCTTTCACTTCAGTGCTTCAAGCCTCATTTCCTTTCTAGATTAAGTGCTACTGCCTCTCCAAGGTGTTGTGGTTTCGCTTGAGTATTTAAAGTTTCTGTAATCAAAGGGGTTTCCCAGAATAGGGTGATTGGGCAAATGCCCTTAGGCGATTGCAGTACTGCGAATGCTTACGAGCTCCATCTGCCATGGTTTGGAATCAGAGTTTTCTTTCTCCTAGGAGATTTTACGGGTTCCTGTCAGGACCAGTCTGGCCAGCGACTCCTCTTGAATGAGGAGTCAAGAACTAGTTTTGACATGGCGCAGGTCCCGCGTTTGTCATGACTAAGTGGTATCCACCCTTACCTATGTCACAAGAGGAAACCCACGTTAATGTGGTGTCGAGGTGCAACTGCAGAATTTACCCCCATCCTAGGGACTCACTAAGATACCTTAAGAAGAAGGATCTTAGCAGGGCTATTTAAAGATTAACTTGCAAAATTACTCAGGTAAGAATTTATTTACGTCAGTTACAAGTTATTCTGTAAAAGTTACACAGAATCGCTCTCAGTTTGGAGCCTACGGCAAAAGGTTATTGCATACAAGGGTAATAAGAGTATGCGTGGCCAAAAAAACTGAAGCTTGAAGGAGTTTATTGTTGACTGCATTGCACAATATAGTTGTCGAATCATTGTTAAGTTTTTTCTGAGTGGCTATTCGGCATTAGGTCAGGCCTGGTACCACAAAGAAGTATGTCTCTGAAGCAAGTTTTTCATTTGTTTTATAAAATAAGTAAGATGGAAATGATTGATTTTCGATTAACCACCCTTTTGCAAAGAACAAATAAGTCGAGACGCAGATTAAGACGCTTTTCAGTAATTAGATACTACTGATAATACAAAGAAACGCACACCAAAATTGAATTTTATTAAAATCCAGATCGTAATAATGCTAATAAGCAGCAAAAATAAAACGACGTCTTTCATTAGAGAGTTCATTCAATCTCTCTACTTTTCGATGTTCTGTTCTTAATAAAACTGTAGCAGTCTACCCTTTTGTAGATCCAGCCATCACGATCATGTATGTATCAGGATTTACATCCCAGTTACATGAACATCACCATGTTTCTTAGGTTTTACCCGCTTTCTGCTTGATTCTGGTGGGGGTAATTCGAAGGCATAGCGCGCTGGTGGCTCTACTGGTAAACTTGAGGTTTGTACAGCAAGGCAATGACCTTTTCTCGGTGTGCTGCAAATTATCTGTGTTAGTAACTAGATGTCCCCAAGCCATTCCTAATATTCGTCATGAAACTGCCGATGAAAATCATTCACGCTCATGAATCCACACTAATCATAAATCTAAGCGTTTCATTCTTTGTAATCGTTCAAGGTATCACTGTCAGCTTTACGTGGACAGAACAACCATATACACATGCGCACTGATTCTTTCTTTTAAGGGTCAGACGCATTTATTTTGGCCTAATATGTTTCCTTTTATAATAAAAATCTAATACGCGTTTCTTTCCTAGTGTTGACCGGATAGGTTGAAGTCTTCTCTCCCAGCTCCAAAACCCAATAACATGTATGTATGTTATTGTAACATGTATGTAATACCTTACCTCCTTTTACAGTTTGTTCATCTCTCTTGTAATAGTTTTAGATGTCTTGTTCAACCTTTCTCTCTGTTTTTACTTCCTTTTTTGAACTGGAAATTGTAATGGCACCGAATTGGAGACCAATACTTCTATTTTATCGTGTCAGATAGGCAAATCAAAAAATGACAACTTTTGACCTTACTATATGTCTTTAATATTGCTAATTTATATATCTGTGAACTGGGACAGTTACTCTATCTTTTTTCATTCTGGAAAGATTTGTTACATTCGAAGCCCTAAATTTTTGCCGTAACTGATGTACAGTCAAACAAGAAGACTTGAGGATTTATTTCCTGCTCTTTACAGTTACATTTTCAAATTGCACTAGTTACTCCATTGGTATTCCAGAACCAATGCCGTCCAAGCAGGATAGACCTAAAGGTGACACTGTGTAAAACTCATACAACATCACTTACGATCCTTGTTTTTCAGGGGCTAATTTTAGCTGAATTTATTTTTTATTTTTTCTCTATCTTTTTACGTAAGTTAGATTGGTCAACCACAATTTGCGAGTGGTCTTCCTCTTAAAGTTTGGTGCAATACTCAACCGTATCTCCCCACGTGAGTTATTACCTTCCTCTGGTTCTTCTTGCAGCTACTGGTAATTTGAATAGTTGCATTATTCCATTACATATTCTATCCTTCTTTTTTTATATTAATCACTTTTATCAACGTCTAAATGTCTTTTCTTAAATACTTTTTTACTTTGCAATTTTAAGTCTTATAATTTCTTGGTTTCTTCCCCCTCACACGTTTTTCCCTAAAACATGTATATACCCAGTAGTATGAAGAATAACGAAGAAACATTGCATAAAAATTAGTTTTTACTTACTGGTAGATCTAAAGCATAACGGCGAATGGAACAAAAAAAACAACCCACATGATATTATCTTACAACTTTAAAGTAGAAACAAAATAACCGATCACATTTCACCCCATCCACTTTTCCTCCAAAAATAGTTTATTCTTAAGCGACGAACATAAATATATACGTACATACAAACATATATACATACATATGTACATACATATATAATGATTGCTCCCCCTTGACAGAAGTTTGCTATCTCTTCAATTTGATACTGTGTTTCCGTGGGCACGCAGGATAACTCTTCAGCCCAGATTCTGTCTTGCAAAAACGATCACAGACACAAGAGATAAACTTTCTCACTTTTGGAGCTGCATGCACATGGGCTTTATTATGAATCCCGGAAGGTCTCGTTAGACCACTTGTTGATTTCCAGACTAGACCACAGGTAGCGCAACAATGTATCGATGGACGAAGTTTTCTCATAAAACTGTTGATCTTGCCTTCGACTTTGTGACTTAAGATGGTTCGCCAGTCCAGCTTTTAATAAAAGAAATCTACCACACACAATGAACTTCATTTCCTCCCGAATATCAAGAGGCCCTGTACTTTCTTCCTGCTTTCTTACAGCAGGCTTTAATACATGGCATACACGCCTCTCTTCAAATTCTTTACATCCTTCCCTGAGTTTACTCCTCCATTGGAGACGGTCTGAAGTTATCACTTATTTATTTACTTTATTATTTACTTAGTTATCACCAGTTATTCACGTCAATCTCCAGTAGTTTCAAGTTGCTCTTCAGCACATCCTCGACTTATGTTGTGGTCTTTTTCTTTTGCAACTGTTAAACAACTGTTTAGGGAGTCTTTCATCTTTTATCCTGACAAGGTGTCCGGTCCAGCGCATCTGGCTCTGGATGATCCACAGCTCAATGTTGGTGCTGTAAGCACACATGAGTTGTAAACATTAATCATTGTCTTTGATGTAATTTCCCGATCTGACCATCTACGTTTCTCCAACTTGCCAAAAGTGCAACTGGCTCTGGCTATTCTGTGATTTATTTCACCACACAGAGTACAATTCCTGCTTAGTGTAACATCAAGATATTCAAAACTATCAGTAACCTTTGACCTCTTCCTCTTCCTAAACTAGAATCTGTGGTTCAGCATATGGGACACCAATTGGAGGTGAAAACATAATGTGTCTTTTTGAGACTGGTAGTGACGCCAAAAGCTCTCTCTAAATGTGCAACAAGATCAGCATCATCTGCATACAAAAATTTTAGAGTTGAGACGTTGAAGGTTGAAAAGCTTACCTCGTGTTCGTATGCCTATCCCTATATCACATTCCTTAAAAGCATGGAGAACCATCACAGCAAAGAGATTTAGAAAAGGGTAGGTGTAGGGTGTAACTGTTTAATCATCTGTACAATACTCGCAGGACATTCAAGGTTTATAAAAATATTCTGCAGTGCACTACGGTTGGTGGTATCGAAAGCTTTGGTAAGATCAATAAAGACTTGATTAAATGGCACTCGCTCCTCCATACAATTCTCCATAAGTTGGCGAGTAGTAAATCGCTTATCCATTGTCCCACGTCCAGCTTGGAAACCACATTGAGTCTCTGGAATGATGGTAGGACAGATCCAAACCATCAACCTATTTGACAGAATCTTTGAAAGAGCTTTTTCCATAACCTTCAGGTAGGCTGATACCTCTATAAATGCCACACTCAGACTTCAACCCCTTTCCTTTATACATAAAAAGCATTATCGCGTCAGCCCAATCTTGAGGAACAGTACTGCCATGCCATACAGCAAGGATGAACATATGAATTGCATTAGCAAGATTGTCTCCTCCAAACAGCAATAATTTGATGGGTATCCCATCCCATCCTGGTGCTTTCCCAGTCTTAACCTCTTCGGTGGAGTGATATCCTGGGATCTGTCATCATCTCCTCAATGATTTCCTTTTGAAGTAGACCATCAATAAATAATTCATCTATTTCTGATGGATTATCAAACAGATCAGTAAAATGTTCTGTCCAACGTGCCGTTATTCTTCCAGCGTCTTTGAGTAGCGTAGAACGATATTTAGATCTCAAGGGCACACCATTCTTGGAGGTTGTGATCCAAACACTTGTCTCATTTTACTGTACAAAGCTCTCGGATCTTTACAGTCCTAAGGTTGGTTGAATGTTGGTTGACACTTTGGACCACCATCTGTTCTTTATGTGTCGAATCTCATGCTTTAGATTCGATTTTGCTTCCTTGAAATCTGTTTCTGCATATGCTCTAGCTGAATCGGCAGTACACATGTTTCTCATAAAGCCTGCTTTTCTCATCCATGAGACTGGTAATTGCAACATCATTTTCATCAAACCAGTCTATGTTTGGTCTTTCTAAGGCTACGTATATCAGCACATGTGGTGTACACTTGTGATTTGAACTGTTCCCTGGTTCCATAAAATGTGATGTTATTTAATTTGTTTCTGAGAGTTTCACGTACTTTTTCATTTTTCAACTTATAAACATCAATGCGCCGAGGCAAGTTTAATCCAGTTGCTCTGACCTTCTCTCTGATATGCATCTTAATTTTAGTACAAACAAGTTTATGGCCATTACCACAATCTGCATCTAGCATACCTCCTACTGTACACGTCTTGAAAGTTACGCTTTCATGTGATGTAGTGTAGTACATGCCCATATTTTAATCTAAGGTGTATCCATGTCAACCTTGTGGATGACCTTTTGTTGGAAGAAGGTGTTACACACTGTTAGCTTATCATCTGCCCTTGGTATTCCTGTGATACAATTCCTCAAATCTTGATAAGAGGCCATAATGATATCCTGGCTACTTTCTAGTGTGGGAGCATACACTGAAATAACCGACATACTACGTCCACATCTTAAAAGGAGCCTAAGACACATGGTTCGATCACCAACTCCATAAGGTTGCTCCAGCTTGATTGTGATCTGTGTCCTTATAGTAAAACCTACTCCTGCATCCTTTTTCATTCCTTCAGGCTTGCCTTTCCAGAAAAAAATGATTATCCAGCACCTCTTTCAGTAAGCTCTGCTTCTTGACGCAGCCGAGTCTCAGATAAAGGAGCAATGTCCACTTTGTACCTAGCCAATCCCTTGGCGACAACAGCTGTTCTTCATTCTGGGTGAGCAGACTCTACACGATCAAGAAGTGTTGTTACATTGCAAGGGGCAATATTCAATTTAATTCTCTCTTTTGCATAAATGGCATTTTTTTACTTTTGTTTCCCTTGCAGCTGACCAGCTTTCGGTAGAACAGGCGATGTTTAGGTTATCTTTTTTAGACCCCTCCAATTAACTGGGAGAGCAATGTTGTCCCTAAAAAGGGCTGCTCAGTCACAAAAAGGTCCACCTAAGTTAGTTCCCGTACATCAGTACTAACAACGATGTTAAGATAAGCTTTGAGTCGCCTGTGTGCAGAATCTTTACTGCCTACCTCCAACTTGTTAAGTCTGTACACTTCACTACTACTCCATCGCCACAGAACTTTTGATTGACATTCGCTTGTACTACACATACGTCACCTTCTGAGCATCCACAGTTATGATCCAATAACAAGCAAGTGCAATATAACTGGTAACTATATCAGCCGCATGTTTTACTGAGTGTCCTTCTCAGGTTTTATGTCAGAGTGTCCTCTCAGAGAGATGGTGCACCAGCAACTAAGGTGTCTCCCACTCCCAAACGCAGTAACTTCCATTGAAGCTACTCACCTCGACCATTGACGATAAAATGTTCATCTGCTTGAAGTGTTGCACAGTTACCAAAGCATTGATTTTTTGATGATTGCTAGCTGCACATCCGATATCCTGGTGCCGATATCTTCACCCGTTACCATGGTGGGGTGGCTTTTGGGTGCTATGTCTTGCCAAATGGCAACCCATGATTTTTTTTCCGGGACGGCTTATTTCAACATTCATCGCTAACCCCCATATCTAGAGGCCCTTCCCCTATCCGCAACCTGGGGACCCGGTGGATGGTCTTGTCACAATCACACCACAATATATTCATACAAACATATATACATATGTATGTATTTGTATATATTATTACAAAATTTTTTGTCTCTATACAAAGATTTATTCTTCTATCAGTTGATTTTTTTCCTTTATAGTTTTTGTTTTTCCCCCTTTTGGAATTCACTTTCTATTGCGACTGGTATTTATCAATTGAAATAAAAAGTGAATTTTCAAATTTTGAATTTTCTTATTTTCAACAGATTGTAGTGAAACACCTGTTTTATTAGAGTACTGATTGTCCCATATTTGTCTTGTTCTGTGCAGCGTATTATTTAATGTCATTACAAATGAATTTGTTATTGATATAAACTTCATGCTCGAAAGACATACGCAGTTAAATTAATATAATCGGCAAAAGGAGAAGTAGGAAAATAGCATTGGATTGAGCTAGGTTCTTCAAATTTAGCCTACCTGAACTAAATGCAAAGAAACAGGCCTAAACACTCACAAGCACACACACACACAGACACACACATTACACACACACTGCGAACTTGTGTGTAATTTTGTGTGTGTGTGTGTGTGTGTGTTGCTGGTTGTGTTGTCTTTCGTATTGTCCTGCTGCTTGTTCATGTATGTGTCATGTACGTTACCTCGTGGCCATTAATTTAGCCAATAACATCTTTGGCTCTGAGTGTTACACTCTAATACTATATATATATATATATATATATATATATATATATATATATGTGTGTGTGTGTGTGTGTGTGTGTGTAAATGAAGGCTTGTATTCATGCTGGAAAGTGCTCAATATTTGTTAAAGAGAGAGCCAAAATTGTAAACTAAAGAAATAACTACATTTCCTGTGCAATTAGAAAAATATAAATTAATCTAATGACCGCGTGAAGCTATTAGTTGCAGATAAAGTGTCGTCCTTTCTCAAGTTTACTATGTATATATGAAAAATAACAACAAAAACCCGGGATTTCTTAAAATATTTCGTAAACTTTTTTTACTTCATTAGTCAAATTACATTGGAAGGAAAATAGAAGAGAAAACGAATTACATATTCAAACATACTGAAAATGAGGCTGTGGAAACAACAGTAGAAAAGTACAAATCCACAAACGATTGAACGCCAACAACAACGATAAAACAGGTTTTTGAAAATTTACAACATAAATTAGCAAAATGGAAAAAAACGAACTAAGCAATGATAAATATACTTACAATAAATAGATAGATGAAGATAACAATACTAGTGATAACAAGGATAATAACATCAGATCAGTGCAGCCTATTTAAAGGAATAAATTTCTCAGATCTAGTTAATCCTAAGGATGAAACGTTAGCCTCTAGGGTTGGACCACAGACCACCCTTAGTACATAGAAAAACAGAACTCAGAAATATTATGATAGAGGCATTGATGTTTTCATAAGCATATATAAAAACAAATATCATTGGAAATGCTCTTATGTGGGGGTCTTATATATGTCCAAATGTTTTCTAAAGGAGATCCTCCTATTTTCGAATATTTTTTGAATGGCTTTGCTCAAACTATCAGTGTTAGGTTAATAGCATATCAAATGAACTTTGCTACTGGGACTTTCATTGATGTTACCCCTGGTAAACAGTAGAACCATTTTGTCTTTCACAGATTTCCATCTATCAAAGACACGAAAGTAAGTAACAGATCAAGAAAAAGGGGGACAGAAAGCAACCAAGACACCAAAAAATGCAAAATATACGGATGGCCCTCCAGGACCTTCTTGGGAAGGTTATTCCTCTTGAGATAAGCTACAGCCAGTGCTCAAGCATCTCGAGACCACCTACATGGTTCAGTTCTACAACTGAACATCCGACAGAGGAGAGACCAGATCTCTACACTTGATCTTAGCCAAAAGGCTGAAAAGCGATCTTTACTACTACGATATAAAAGTACCCCCTACTGACTAGGCTCACACAAAGGAAAGCAGTCGACTACTGTTAACTCGTCAAGGTTTTTATGTTAGTCTGACCACATGCAGCAGTTGTTTTCCTTACATTTTTGTTTACAAGTACGAAGACTTCCTTATACTTGTTGTGTTTTTTAAAAAAAGTCATCAGGAGTAGAGCTTTACATGATAGATAAACCCAGAAAAACAAACAACTCGATCACACAGATGCACAGAGACAGACACACACGTATTTCTCATTCTATAAAGATGTAAGAAAAAAATCCAAAAGCGATGCAGCAGAATAGCTGTGTTACCAAGATAAGCTAGGATTTCCCTTGAATATATATTGAAATTCACTTTTTGAACTTTAACTTAATTAATTGACAACTTAATTAACTTACAACTTTATTTGTTATGCTTTTTAATATGTTCGTAGCGCGGAAATACAGTTGTTTCTAGCATGTTATGAAGTGCAAGAAATATTCTTAGGGCTTTGTGTGACAGTCAGTCAACAATCAATTGCTTCGTATATGGAAAAAAATGTACCGCTCTCTCCTCACGTATAAAGGCTAAACGTGCGAGATTTCATATTGAATTTACTCTTTGCATTGAAGACAGAGTCTTTCCATCATCGTGTTTTGAATAGCATCTAAAACCATATTCTATGCAAAATATTTAAACTATGTGAAGATGCTTATCTTGAATTGTAAAGATTAGGCTTTCTTATGAGAAAAGTTCAACATTGATTAAAAACAGGTCATAAGTAAGATATACTCCATTGGAATAATTGTTACATTAAATGGTGCATTACACACTTAGAAGGCCATTGACATTTAGCAAGAACAAATAAAGTTTCTCTGCATGCTAAAAAGAAACTCCAATACTATCCTGTCTTATATGAATTCAAATAGGAAACCTGTTTTTCTTTTAAGGAATGTTTTTCGTCATTTTTCTCTTTAACCCTTAACCCCTGTGTAACATGCATTTATCATGTTAATCCTCTTATAAATCAGTAGTTAGCGGAGGTTTTGTTAGATTATGTAGCTCATTTAGAAAGAGAATAGGAAGAAAAATATTACAACTCTATCGTACCATTTTATGACGCGATTATCTGTTGTAGTTATAAATATTGAGGCAATGAAGCATTGGTAAAACAATCAAGACACCAATAGAAATAACTTGTTGTTATTTTCGGGTTTTTGCTACTACTACTACCACTACTACTACTACTACTACTACTACTACTACTACTACTACTACTACTACTACTACTATATTATATCCATTTGGTATGGGGTGAATGACAAAGCCTTCCGTCTACGTTTTTCTTGGACAGTTTAGCAGTTCAATTTTCTGGAATTGTTATTTAAAAAATATTTTAAAATTTTTTGAAAGTCATTGATGAAATAGATAAGTCAATTTGGAAGTAAATACACGTCAGGTATCTAATAAAAAAGAATTTTTCAGATATTTATGGGACAAAAGAGAGAACTAAAACGACTGTACTTTCGGATCGCCTTTTCACAAAACTACTATTTTTCGGCCGGTGGTTGTGGGGCACTTTTCTGTATGGGCATTTATACTTTTTTTGGAGCCTTTGCTTAGCGTTTAGGGTAGTTGCAAAATGACTAATAGTTTCTGGGTTCGATCCGCCCGAGAGGCAAAAGGTTTGGAACTTTACTAGAAGAAAAAGCAATTGGTTCTCGTCAGTAAGTGCTTCTAGATGAGTGAGCGGTGGAGAGAGCAGGAAGGGAACCAATCAGGGACGGAGGTCAGTTGGAAGAGAAAAGTTGAAATGGAGCGATGTTTTAGAAAATGATATGAAGAGGAAGGGTCTTGTGGAGTGTGAAGCGAGTGACCGGAGGAGATGGCGTGCGAAGATACGTGCTGCTGACCCCTGACTACTGGGGTACTAGCATCGAAAAAAAAAGAAGAAGAAGATGTACGTGCTTCTTGCCAAAAACATCTATTACTGCCACAACGATGTCACTTGGAAGGGAATCATCTAAGTCCAAGAGATGAAAAAAAGTACGTAAGCAAAAAAATTTTCCATTTGTCCACACTGGTCCTATGTATTCTATGAAACCTCTAAGATTTTGAAAATTAGTTTGATTTTTATAGTGCTTTCAACCCTGTATTCTATGTCCACTGCACTGTAACAATTTGAAAAGCTCTTTTTTTAATCTAGTTTATCCCATTTTCTACAGAAAGTATGGATTTCATTTTTTCCCTCGGTTTCTTTGTTCCCAATATTCTTTGCTCGTAAAGATGCCAATAATGTTAGGTAAACCAATTTATATTTTGCTTAACATTGCATTCCTTATTAATTTCGAATTGGATTTAAATTATATTTTTTCTGTAATTGAGAATAGAAAATTGTTTACCATTGTTGAAACATCAGAAATCAATAAGTGTTAACCGGCACGGTTTGGCCGTATTGTAATACAGAAAAATCAATTTTTTGACTAGTGCGGCATACATCCATTTTTAATGTGGGGGAAAATGATACGACAAAAAATCTATACATACATACATACATACACACATACACACACACACACACACATATATATATATATAGTGTATTCATGTTTAGAAGAAAAAAATGACTGTTCTGAAGAAAAAGACCAATACTAAGTGTACAGAGCGCTCCTGCAAGATGTTTATTTTCGTTAAGTCATTAATAGATAGGGACATGGAAACTTGAAACTAAATTGAACCCTGTTCAGGGTTTTACAGGTATGGAAACCTCTTGTTGGGAATAATAGCCTAAAACAGCTATATATATATATATATTGTGTATACTGGCAGGTCATATATTGGGAAAATACTGAAAGTCATTTAAACGCCTGGACACTGCTTTGAGGCTGGCCCTCCTATGGTAGTGCGGATCTTAAACTGACCACAGGTTAATGGTAACTAAAATGTGGATTTCTCATATCTTCTTAATTTCATATCTGCTAAAGATCTCATTGAACGCTGACTTCCAGTGGACTTTGACCCTTCGTTGTCGTGATGCCTGTTGTCTCTAAAACTGGCTAGATTTTTAGGAGGTACAACCCAAATATAATCTTAATCTGATAATCTTCGTGTCATTGACAATCACAGTTGGTTTGACCAATGTTTGGCAGTGTAGATAGCAGGTGGTGTTGGCTCGTGGAAGTCCTCCGGTTGGCAGTTTGGGGCGGCTGTGCAGCTAAATAAGTGTTGCATAGTGTGCATTTGTCGCAGCTGCAGAGGTCGGAGGTCGTGAAAACCCAAGACTTTCTGAATGCCATGCATCTACTATGTTCCACTTGTAGGCGGTTCAGCGCTCTCCATATGGGCCATGTCTCACTGCTACCAGACGCTATGATTTCTGTGGGATGGATTCCTCTCGACTGCCAGGATCGTTCCTTGTTACCCAAGGCATCCCACGGCTCACGCCACATGTTTTCTCGTTTTGCTGAATTGCCATATCGAGAGGGGTTTCAGAATCTAGAAAACTATTGCGAGATCGAAGGCGCTTTCTAGGCTGTTTGTATCTGTCTCCGGTGCTGGTCCATGCTTTCTACACCGCAGTGAATATCTGGTGGGGCAATTTCAATTAGACCATAGATGCTGTCCATGGGAGTGGACTTTATACATCCTGCAGCTACACGACACACTTCGTTTGGTGCTGGAGCGAGTTTCTTTGCACTGGCGGACCGCGACCAAGTAGAGCACGCTTATTCTCCAGCTGAAAAGCCAAGTGCAAAGACTGATACCTTTATCGTTCGAGGGTTTTGCGCCCCATTTAGATCTCATTAGCTGGCGTATCAAGTTATTTCTCGCATAAACTTTTTCCGTCAGCTTGGTAATATGCTTCCTGAAGGTGAGTGACCAATCTAGTGTCACTCCCAGGTACACTGGATGTTTCTTATGCTGAAGGCTCTGTCCATCCCACTTGGTGTTGAGCTTGTGATCAACGAAAAGATTCTTAAGGTAAAATGATCAGGTTTGTGTCTTCACGAGGTTTGGCTTGTGTAATGCGCGTGCGTAGGACGAAAACAGTGGGCATCCCCTCTGGCGTCGAGCCTCAGTGGTGAAGGCATTGATTGTTCAATCGTTGCTTAATACGCTGAGATCGCCTATGTTGTTGATTAATCGAGGCTCGTTGCAGATCTTGACCTTTCTCTGGAATTTCTGAAGTTTTCGGTTTGAGAAAACGGCGGTTCCTACGACAGCTTGTTTCATTCACCAGAACATCGTATGAACGACCATCGGGATATCCATTATGAATAATGCCTGTAAGACTCCAACGCTTGGTAAGATGCTGCTGCACATAAACATCTTAACCCTGCATAAGGGGTGGCAATTATCGTGTATGTGTATTATACCGAGCCTTGCTGCGATTTCTGGTGGTTTGGCGATGGAAATTTGCTTGCTCTATGTCTCGTGATCTCTGAAGAGCTATGGTTGGTATATGGGTGCGAAGTACTCTATTGAACATTCTGAAAGCGGGTGATAATCCATCCTCACGGGGTGTGTTTCGGAATACTAAAAGAGCTTTTAAATAGTTATGTGAAAAACAATCTGTTGACTTGTTTTTCTGCAGCAATTCTTTTAATGTGCGGACTGTGCGCTCAGCAAGGCCGTTCTATTGAGGATAGTGTGGAGATGAGGGTTTCCATTCGATGCCCCATGATGTCATAAATTCGCGGAACTTAGCAGATAAAAATTGTGGACCATTGTCGGATCTGACAATCTGCGGAAAGCCAAAGGTGGAGAAGATTTGTAGGCAGGCATTTATGAACTGTTGGGCGTTCGGGTCCGTTCGCCATTGCATGATGAAAGGGTATCCGGTATTTCTGTCGATTGCTGCGAGATAAGTGTGTCCTGTGAAAGTAAAAAAGTCCATATGCATCTCCTCCATTGGAAGTCGAGGCATAGGCTTAGAAGCATCTGATTCTGCTTATTGTGATGGATGGAAGTGCTGGCACTCAGGGCAGTTGTCAACAATGTTCTTGGTGTCATTGGTGATACCAGGCCATTAAACTGATTGCCTAGCAAGTCGTTTGGTGGCTTCGATGCCTTGGTGAGAAGAGTGAAGTTCCTGAAGGACATGCTTACGAGCTGAGATTGGAACCACAAGTCGTTGATTAAAGAGAAATAAACCATTGTCAACGGAAAGGTGGGGCCACATTTGCTTGAATGGAGCAACTGGAGGCTTGAGTGTAGTCAGGGCTTGTAGGACAAGCTGGTATGTTACATCCTTGTCAACAGCAAGCAGAAAGCGAGCAATGAGGGGGTCTTCATGAAAATTCTGAGCAAAGGCAACTACAACAAGGGCCGTGGAGTCCTCAGCTAGACAATGATCCTCCGGAGTAGGGTCAGAGACTGGAGAGCGAGAGAGAGCATCTGCCATTAGGTGTTGTTTTCTTGGTTGCCACTCTACAGTAAAACGGTATGGAGACAGTTTCTGTATAAAGTTCTGAATTCTATTATTCTCAATGTTGGCAATCGACGTTTTGCCAAAGAGAGAAATAAGGGGCCTGTGATCTGTAATTATAGCAAAATCTCTCCCACAAAGATAAAGGTGGCACTTTTTAATGGTCCAAATAACGGCTAGTGCTTCGAGTTCAACCATGGCATACCTTGTTTCAACATCCTGAAGAAATCGGCTGCCGCACTGAATGAGGCGAAGGTTTGCTGCTGAGTCATACTGTAAAAGCATATAGCCTAATCCCTGTGTTCTGGAAGCGTCTGTATACAGTGTAAGAGATAGACTAGGATCAAAGTTGTGAAGCACAGGTGGGGACAATAAAATCTTTTTAATCTGCTCAAATGCGTTTTGGTGGTCTTGACCCCATGCAAAGTTGCTTTTAATTTTGAGGAGGTCACGCAAAGGTGTTGCAGCAGCAGACAATTTATTGGAAACGTGTCCAAGTTGGTTGGCAAGGCCAAGAAACTTGGACACCGAAGTTCTGTATGCGTTGTCGGTGTTGGAAACTTTGCAATAGCATCAACTTTGTCTGGGTCAGTACTGTACCCACCAGGGTGAAGGCAATATCCAGCAAACGTCACATGACTTTTAATTAAGTCATGCTTTAAAGTGTTGATGGTGATTCCATGTTTGCGGCAACGTTCTAAGACTGCTTGGAGTCTGTTGATGTGTGACTGGAGATCGTCAGAATATATAATGATGTCATCGACTATCTTTGCAACTCCTTCAATACCTTGGATGGCCAAGTCACCACGGTATGAGTAGGCATCACCAGTTGCAAAAAATCCCATGGGTGATCTGAGATAACGAAACTTACCCCATGGTGTAATAAATGTTGTGTAGTCCTGGCTATCAGGATGCAATGGCATCTGCCAATAGCCTGATTTGGCGTCAATTAAAGAGAAAAATTGTGATGAAGCAGGTATTGAGGCAATCACATTATGAGGTGTAGGAATTGAATGGACCTGGCGCTTTACCTGTCTGTTGAGATGGGTAAGATCTGCACAAATCCGTACTCCACCACCCTTTTTGGCAACAACATCCATTGGATGGCACCAAATTGTAGCTCGGTCTCCAACTGGTTCAATTATATTCTTTTTTACAAGGTCATCAAGCTCTACTTTTGTTTTGTCCCTGTATGCAAATGGAACAGAGCGGGATACAGTAAGACATCATCTTTAAGTTCAATTTTCATAGGCTCAAGCCAATAATATCTCCTTTCATTGGTGGGAGCTCATACCTTCGACTGAAGATATCATGGAAGTCCTTCAGAATTTGAGCTCTGGAGATATCAGCAGCTGTTGGTTTGTTATCAGTGGCAGCAGCTATTACTTTAGGAAAATTAGTGTGAATGAGGTGTAGAGCCTTGCATGCATCAAGGGACAGGTCGGCACCATCTAGTTGCTGGCAGACAAAGATCTTCTGTTGACTGTGTTTGTCCTAAAGGTGCAAGTCTACAGTGGCCATACCAACACTATGAATTGAAGTACCATTGGCGGCTTTGATAGCAGTTGTGGTAGGTTGAAGTTCACGTAGACCAAGTTTTGAGGCTATCTACTGGCTAACAAGAGTCAGTTCAGCACCAGTGTCAGGGATTGCTTTAAAGGTGCCTAGTACTTGGCCATTCTGTGTTGCTAAAAGCTGGACAGATGGGTTGCATCCTGTTGCAGCGATGAAGACGGCAGAGGCCTTGGTTGTCTGCTTTGCATCAGTACGGCGTTTTCGGCAAACAGTGGCAAAGTGACCAATTTTCAGGCATTAGTTACACTTTTGTCCCCTGGCAGCGCAGCGCTTGCTGGCAGGATAGTGCTTGACACAGTTGTTACAGCTGTTGCTTGAGTTAACTGCAGGTTGGGATGGGGCCAGATTCCGTTGTGGTTGAGTCCGTTTGCACTTGCTAGAGTGTTTCTTAGTATGGATTGGGGCTGCTTTTTGGCCATGTAGATGTGCGTTGTGCTGTAATGCAGCATCATTAGCTCGAATAATCTGGATGGTTTCTGGGAGTGTTGGTGCAGGAACCTTTTCCAGGATTTTGGACCGTACAGAGTCACTATGAAGGCCATTAATGATGCATGCCCTAATAACATTGTCTTTGGTGATGTCCCTCACATATTTTATTTTGTTTTTAATGTGGGCAATAAAAGTATCTGGCTTTTCTCCCACATATTGTTTGGTGTTAAGGAGGTCATGCCAGTCAGCACATTCTGACCGTTGGGCACGAAGGCGTTGACGGATTGTGTCGAGTATCTCTTTTGTAGTGGCTATTGTGTCCTCAGTGATATTGTAAGTATTGCGAATGATGTACAGGAAAGCTGGGGTAACAAACGTCCAAAGGCTGGCAACTTGCTCATCACGTGGTGAATTGTCAATTCCTGTATGTTTGGCATAGTTATGCCAACTTTCACGCCGTTCATCAAACTTTCTGATGTCTGTGTCATCATCGAGAAGTGGAGGAAGTTTGGCAGTGAGGCGGTGCAAGGCTGGGGGACGTAACGAAGAACTAGAAGATCCGGGTAAGGCGACATTTTGCTGAGTTTCTTGAATAGCGATCTGTTGCTTTACAAAACCGTTGAGTTTCTCTTCAGCGTAGTCGAGGATAAAGTCTTCCTCATCAGCACTGTCATGGGCCCCGACGTTGCGTAGAGCCTGGATACAGGTAGCAAATTTATCTACAGCAGTGTGCAGAGTTTCAAGGGCGTGGAAGAAGGTATTTTTCGTAGCAACAGAAATGTTGATAGGTACAGACGAAGGAAATGTAGAAACAATAGTATCAACACGTCGTAATGACTTCGTTAAATGGCTTTTATATCCTCTATGACGACTTGCTCCAGTTGAAATATCCTCGTAGAAAACATCCATGATCTCCACTATATAAATGGAAAAGCTACGCCAAAGTATAATGTGGGACTGTCGACTGCGCCATGTAATGCGTGTGCGTAGGACGAAAACAGAGAAACAAAATCCTTGACCTGTCGTCCGATTAGTAAACGTAACAAAAGAGGCAGTTACAAATCTACGTATCATATTTATAAAATGATGGCAACCAATAAAATTCACAGTTACCATATAAGTACAAAAGACGGTGGTAACAGAAATAAAGTCTAAACAGTTCAGGGGGTAGTGTCTATTACTTGGGATCATCTCAGCTTGAGATGGTTTTCCCTGTTGTAGGCTAACATCTATCCGAGAGTGGATTCAAGGACTTTTTTTCAGTTGATCGGAAATCGCGCTGCTGAGTTGTCAGCCACAGGTCATCTGCGTAGATAAGCCTCTGGCAAAACCTCAGGTTTTGGCCTATCAATGGTAAAGATGTTGAACAAAGGCGCGAAGACGCTGCCTCAGAGAAAACCATTTTTCTAGAGATACCATCTTCTTTTTTGTTCGTTCAGTGTGAGGTATTATCTCCGGTTCTCCAGCAAGCTTCTGATTACTCGGCAGAGCAGCGTATCCTGTGTGACCTCAAAGATCTTACGGATCATTGCTCTATGCTAGATGGTGTAGTAAGCTGCAGTGAGGTCGACGAACACGGCTCCTGTAATTCGCTTTTCCTGATACCCTTCTTCGATATGCTGCGTGAGCCTGAGCAGTTGGTCGGTGCATGATCTTCCAGGCCGAAATCTTACCTGGCCACTGGTGAGGTTTTCCTCGATCAGGGGACTGAGTCGATGTAGCAGGATTCGTTCAAATGGGTCTGTAGCTTTTTTGGGGGGGGGACCGGGGCGAGTCCTTGGTATGTTTTAGTATTGCAACCACTTTGGCTGTTTTCCAGAGCTTTGGGATTTCGGCGGTGCTCAGACAGTTGCTGTACAACTTCAGAAGCCAGGCCTTAGCTTCAGCTCTAAGTTGCAACAGCATCTCCGTCAGGCTGTCGTCAGAGCTGGGGGCTTTGCCGGTCCTTAGTTGTTTTAAAACAACTTCTAGTTGATCTGCACTCAAAGGTCGGGTTGTGTAAGACAGGTTTTTGCTTTCTGGTAGTATTGTAGCGTTGTGTCTGCCGGTGGGGTTCCTCCGTGCACTGCTTTTCAACCTCACGCCAAACCAGGTAGCAGCTGGCGTGCTACCTGGTTTGGCGTGAGGCTGGTGATTGAAGGAGGGCTTGTTTTGTCTCCGTTTAGCTTCTTGATGGTGGCTCATGCCTTCTTGCTGTTGATTGACATGTTTGTATAGCCCTTATTCTTGAAAGGTGAGTGGTTTTCTGTCGCAGTATTTTTTCCTTGGAAGGGTGCGGTTCCAAGCATCTTAAAGTATACCTGTTTTTCTCTATCCGTAGAATACTCCTCTTTGCCGTCCAGTCTAAGCGCGTGCGTTTACAGGAATCACCTCAAATTAATAGACCCTATTTGATACAATTTAGCAAGCCCACCTTTTAGTCGTCATATAAGAAACTTTGAAGAAGAAATTTGGCTATAATGAACTACAACCACAACGCGGATGAAGATCTAATCAGTATTTGGAAATAATTAGAATCATCCCTGTTGTAAAATAAAAGCAGCATAAAATTCATCCTGAAGATACCACTAAAATTGAAAGCTTTTAGAGACTTATAAAGGGAAGCCAAACCGAATCAGATACTGATATACAAAGCAGTTTACTAATCTGGGCAGATCCATAGAAACCTTCTTCAAACAGCAGAGGTTATGACAGCAACACAACTCATTAAAAAAGGATGTTCATCTGGATCTGATAGTGTGAAGAAAGACATGTCTGATTATCCTGCAACATCATTCCAAAGGCAAGACCCGTTGTAATCGGGTTTTCTTTAAGCACGTCATTAAAGCAATGTGTCAAGGTTCCATCACGATGGTTAATCCAAACAAACCAACAGATTTACTTAAAGACCCACGCCTTTCTCTTGCTACTCAGTGATGAAAAGAATTACCGATCAATCACTTGTTTGAATACCTCGTATAAACTTTTAACGGCTATCATTACAAAGTACATGAAAAGCCATACTGTAGTGAATAAAACCTGGATGAAGGACAACTTGGAGAGGTGGAAGGTGTATTGGGAACGGTTGATCAACTTATCATTGATAGATGTATAATGGAAGAAGTCAAATAATACCAGAAAACCCTTGCTGTTTCTTGTTATGAATATAAAAAAGTATATGACAAAGTTCATCGCAACTGGATGATACGAGTTTATGAATGGATGGGAATTTCAAAACTAGTGATCCGACTTATTGAGCAGCTTATGTGTTTGTGGACAACGAATTTAGAGGTATGGAATGAAAGTGGGAAGATGACTGGCAGGTGGATAAAGATTTCGTGTGGTTTCCTTTAAGGTGACAGCTACTCACCAGTGAGATTTTGCATTACCGAAATACCTGTGTGCAAACTAATACAGCAAAGAAAAGTTTACAGAATTTGTAAACCAGGAAACAGGAGAGTACATAAAACTCACAGCTTGTTTATTGTGATCTGAAAACAGTACCAAGAAAGTCATAAAATCCTGAAAGATAAATAATCAATAAAATAATCGTGCAAGCAAGTCATGATATCAGATCTTGGTACGGGGTTTTCGGAATGTGGAGAGATGTGGAGTCTTTGATCAAGGCAAGATGGTGAACGGCGGAGGATTGGAAATACTGGAAGAAAGAATGAAAACGATGGACCCAGATGAAAACGAGTGTTCCAAATTTCTTGGCGTTGAGAAAGCAGACGGAATAAAGACCAAGACATTATTTGAAAGAGTCAAGGAGGAAGTAACCAAAAGAGTCAAAATGTTGGTGAACACAGAATTGAACGATGAAAACCTGATTGCTGCAATAAATGTGAGAGTAGTGACGGTCGCAGCATATCCAATAAATGTCTGCTAATTCAACAATGGGGAACTCAACCAACTTGATCAGGTGATAAAGAAAAAAGAATTACGTGAAAAGAACATGTTGGGAAGACAGGCAAGTGACGAGAAACTTTATCTGAAAAGGGAAGGAAGTGGAAGAGGACTAAAGTCAATAAAGGATGTGTACAAAGAGACGAGATTATGTGTAGGGTACTATATGCTAAATTCAAAGAACCAATAGATAAAGGCAGCTTGAAAAAGAGAACAACTGAAAGTAGAAAATACTATCATTGCAAATTCCTTGACCATTATGGAAGACGTTGGAGTGAGGTTGAGATTAGAAGATGAAAATGTATGGTTGGACAATGGAGGAAGAATGGAAACCAACATGGAAAAAAGTCAAAGGAAGGTTGAAGAAAGATGTAAAAATAAAGCGAATCGAACAGTATAAGAAGAAATAACAACAAAGCAAGATGTTTAGGGACCAAGAACGAAAATGCCACCTGTGGCTTACACAGACTCTACACCCACATAAGACATACGTAATAATAGATATGTTGGAGCAAATGGTAGAGACGAGGTCATGGAAAGTTGAAAGAGGTTTGATGGAAGACGGAAGGTGTCGAGTGTGTTACGAACATGAAACGGTGGAACACTTAGTTGCAGATTGCAAGGTTTTAGTAAACAATTAATATCTGTCAATACACAACCGAGCTTTGATGATTTTGAGAGTTGTTTGACCAAAAGAGTACAATCTCACCGCGCAAAATGCAGTGTTGTATAAGGAAAGATGGGAAAGAGGAACGGTGTTAGAGAAAGAGAAAGCCAAACTTGTCCTGGCCTTCGAATTCCACCTTCAAAAAACAACGATTGGGAGGAAACCAGATTTGACTCTCAAAGACAAGGAAAGAAAAATCATCTGGATATGTGGTATGGTCTGCCCTCAACAACAGAATCTGGAAACAAAAAGGCTATAGAAGGTTACGAAATACCGACAACTAGCGTTTAAGACGAGGGAGAGACGGCCGGATACATGGTAATGGTGCTGCTAATAGTAATTGGAGCCCTCGGTGCTGGCTTGAAGAAAACGATAAGCAAACTTATCAAATTGTTTACGAAAAGGAAATTACTTATTAGAACTGTATAGGAGATGCAGAAGACAATACTAATGGGCAGTGAGTCTATTACACGAAAAGTCTGTCAGAACGTATCCAAGGAGAAGAAATTTGGTTAGGCTATATGTTGTATGATGATGTCATTTGTAACCAACAAAATTTGATAGTTATTTTATACTTGGGCTCATTGTAACTATTTTACTACTACTAATGATATTGATAATTTCATTCGACTTTGCCCCTAGAGATGCTCTCTTTAGGAGCCTGCCAAAAATCGGCTGCTCATCAAAACTGCAGCCTATGATTGAGTCCTTTCACACTGACAAGGAAGGCACTGTGCAGTTCAATAACAGGACATCCGAGGCTCTTAGTATTTACAGCTGGGTCAAGAAACGCTTTTTCCTCACTCTTACACGTTTGGGTATCTTCGCACTTCTGCCGAAACATATTTTGACACATGAAACCAGAAGAAATCGTCCTGTGTACTTAATTAGACTGCAGGCTATTTAGCCTCTTCTGCCTTAGAGCTGATACCAATATACGAAAAGTGCCCATCAGAGGTATGCTGTTTGCAGGTGATACAGGAATAGTTACCTTTTACCTAGTGAGAACTCCAATCACTGATGTACCGATTCTCCCAGGCCTGCAAGGATGTTAAGTTGACGATTAGCCTAAAAAATTCCAACATCTTGGCACAGGTTGCAAAGACAACATTGGTCTTCACAATCGACGACTTTGAGTTTGACATGATACATCAGTTTACCACAGCGCAACCTCTTTCCTTTCTGGATGTNTAAAGGGGGTGTTAATACTCCATCTGGTTATAAAAGTACCTGAGAGTAAAACTTGCGATATCATTTAAATGTCATTAGATTAAAAAGATTAAAGCAAGAGAGGGGTTCAACTAAATTCAAAACCCATTCCTTATTACGCTGAAGATCAATCTAAAGATCAGCAGCAAATTTATTTATTCAAGAAAACTTATTCAAGAAAGACAGGTTGTCGGCAAAACCATTATAGTGGTAATAACAGCAGCATGAATGACTGGGCTCATTGTAACTATTTTACTACTACTAATGATATTGATAATTTCATTCGACTTTGCCCCTAGAGATGCTCTCTTTAGGAGCCTGCCAAAAATCGGCTGCTCATCAAAACTGCAGCCTATGATTGAGTCCTTTCACACTGACAAGGAAGGCACTGTGCAGTTCAATAACAGGACATCCGAGGCTCTTAGTATTTACAGCTGGGTCAAGAAACGCTTTTTCCTCACTCTTACACGTTTGGGTATCTTCGCACTTCTGCCGAAACATATTTTGACACATGAAACCAGAAGAAATCGTCCTGTGTACTTAATTAGACTGCAGGCTATTTAGCCTCTTCTGCCTTAGAGCTGATACCAATATACGAAAAGTGCCCATCAGAGGTATGCTGTTTGCAGGTGATACAGGAATAGTTACCTTTTACCTAGTGAGAACTCCAATCACTGATGTACCGATTCTCCCAGGCCTGCAAGGATGTTAAGTTGACGATTAGCCTAAAAAATTCCAACATCTTGGCACAGGTTGCAAAGACAACATTGGTCTTCACAATCGACGACTTTGAGTTTGACATGATACATCAGTTTACCACAGCGCAACCTCTTTCCTTTCTGGATGTCGAAATTGACAAGAGGATCGGGAAAACTGGCGCAATTCTTTCTCTGCTTTTTTCTGTTACCCATTCTAAAGGATAAAAAGAACAAAAGTACTTACCAGAAAAATATGTCCCAGATTTACGTTTATTTCATAATTAAGGAAACTAGTTCAAATATTTCACGAGTATTCACAAAAACGTCCAGAAAAACCTTGAAGGCTGTTCACCTTACCTTACTTACCAACCCCATCACATCTCTTGACAGATGCATAGGGCAACAGTTAGTGACCTCCATCGAGCACGATCCTGGGCTTGCAGCTGCATTAAGTGTTCTTCCAGCAGCTGCAAGATCTTCCTTAATGTGTGTAATCCAAGTTTTCCTTGGTTGGCCTCTTCGTCTCTTGCCTGAGGGCTTCCAGCTCCAGCAAAATTGAGGAATTTTCATCCGATGCATACGCTGAAGATGCACTAACCATTGGTGTCTACGTTTCTTTACTAAATAAGACATCAGGTGTGTTCTCGTATGCCTCCGAATATCCTGGTTTGATATGTAGTGATACCATCTGACACCACAGATGTACCGTAAGCAAGCATTGTGGAAAGTATCCAGCTTTTTCTCTTGGGCAGATGTCAGCGGCCAAGATTCGGAACCATAAATGAGAACAGAAGTCACACAGCTATTATAAAACTTCATTTTGGTAGTAAGAGTGATGTTCCAGCTTTTACAACTCTTGCATCATGCTCTTGAGTGATCTTTTCATTTGACGGTATTTCACCTCCAAGTCAGACAAGTGAGTCAACATTTCCCAGAGGAAGCGAAGAGAGCAGCGGAGAATCGAATAAGATGGAGAATCATGGTGGCCAACTCCCTTGTAGCCTGGAGTTTTTTCGTTGGGTCCTTGAATTCTTCCCTCAACGGTATACCAGCAGGACATCACTCTGGTCATTTAAAAAGACAAAAAAGCCCAGACTCAATTCTAATAAATAATTTTAGACTGTAATATGTCTGCTATTCTGTAATTTTCAGCAGAAATTTTCTAGAATGTCAATAGTTTTAATGCCTTTACTCAGTAATATGATGCATGAAATAAGCTTACAACAGCACTTATCAAAGGAAAGTATGTAACTTTAACTATCATTTAATATCTCTTAAAAGCTTTTCTTTTGTAGGCGTAAAGTTGCGATGGTGCCCAGCATGGGTAGGTTGCATTCTGGGTGAAGGCGTCATAATTCATAAAAATCCCTATACACCTGTCACAATACGGTCTTTAAGCGTGAACTGGGTTTCTTCTGTCAGATTTTCTCGAAAAGCATAGAGAAAAAAAGATATTAGAAGCAGAATGTGATATAACATTGAAGCATATGGATGGGAAGGGAATTTTAGACCACTCTGTACAAGTACACTTGAAGATTGCATAAGAAAAACAGAGAAAAAATAATGAGCGATTCTGGAAGCAACAATTAGAGTGACAATGAAAAGATGAATTACAAAAAAAGGGAGAGAAAGTAATAAAGTAAAATACTTAACCCACTAGAAAAAATGAACAATTTGCCAATAAGATATTTTTAAGATGGCATAAAACAGTTGTAGTATCTCATCACAAACCCAATACGTATAGCAGTGAAAAACCAAACTGCATCAGAAAAAGCCTACATACTTTCAGTCTAAAGAGTCATACCACACAAACACTATTACGAAATATGATGATGAACCCTAGAAATACGATACAAAAAAAAATTACGGAGGAAATCTAAGAAAAAGGGAATGGATTCTATTTTGGGGTTCAGGTAATTGGAGGTAAAAAACATAAACTCAGTTAGAATTCAAAAGTCGTATATATAAATCCCAATATTGCTATACTCTTGTGAAGGCTGGACAATCACTTGAAAGTTAGCTAACTGTTTGGAAGTTGCAGAGATGTATTTTCAAAATGTCATGGGCTGATAGGAAGATAGGATAATGAACAAAGAAATACTGAGAAGACTAAACGTGTAAAGATGTAAGATTCTCAAAACTATAAGACGAAGGCAGTTTGAGTTCTTTGGACATATTGTTAGGAAAGAAGGGTTCGAATATTTAGCTATTACTGGAAAAGTAGAGGAAAGAATAGGCTCGTGTATGTGAATGAACTAGCAAAACTGAGCAACTGCTCGAATATAGAAATCATACGAAAGGCGGAGAATAGAATAGAATGGAGAGCTATGGTCCCCTATGCCTTATCAAGGCATGGTACCCAAAGAAGAAGAAGAAGAAGAAGAAGAAGAAGAAGAAGAAAGTCGTACATTTAGAAAATAGAAGCTGTTGTTGCTGGACGATTTCCCTATGCTTGGGAACCGGAAAGCATTGAGATAAAGAAGCTGTCAATAGCGAATCAGGTGAAGTAAGACAAAGTGAATTGGCACCAAAGAGTAAAGGGGGTGTTAATACTCCATCTGGTTATAAAAGTACCTGAGAGTAAAACTTGCGATATCATTTAAATGTCATTAGATTAAAAAGATTAAAGCAAGAGAGGGGTTCAACTAAATTCAAAACCCATTCCTTATTACGCTGAAGATCAATCTAAAGATCAGCAGCAAATTTATTTATTCAAGAAAACTTATTCAAGAAAGACAGGTTGTCGGCAAAACCATTATAGTGGTAATAACAGCAGCATGAATGANATGTAAGATTCTCAAAACTATAAGACGAAGGCAGTTTGAGTTCTTTGGACATATTGTTAGGAAAGAAGGGTTCGAATATTTAGCTATTACTGGAAAAGTAGAGGAAAGAATAGGCTCGTGTATGTGAATGAACTAGCAAAACTGAGCAACTGCTCGAATATAGAAATCATACGAAAGGCGGAGAATAGAATAGAATGGAGAGCTATGGTCCCCTATGCCTTATCAAGGCATGGTACCCAAAGAAGAAGAAGAAGAAGAAGAAGAAGAAGAAGAAGAAAGTCGTACATTTAGAAAATAGAAGCTGTTGTTGCTGGACGATTTCCCTATGCTTGGGAACCGGAAAGCATTGAGATAAAGAAGCTGTCAATAGCGAATCAGGTGAAGTAAGACAAAGTGAATTGGCACCAAAGAGTAAAGGGGGTGTTAATACTCCATCTGGTTATAAAAGTACCTGAGAGTAAAACTTGCGATATCATTTAAATGTCATTAGATTAAAAAGATTAAAGCAAGAGAGGGGTTCAACTAAATTCAAAACCCATTCCTTATTACGCTGAAGATCAATCTAAAGATCAGCAGCAAATTTATTTATTCAAGAAAACTTATTCAAGAAAGACAGGTTGTCGGCAAAACCATTATAGTGGTAATAACAGCAGCATGAATGAAACACAAGAAAACCACCGTAAAAATGACACACATATATACATAACAAGCAAAAGAGGAGGAGTTATAGTGTCAAAGATCAGGTCACCAGCCCCAAAAGCCAAAATTGTATGAAACAAACGGCTGTATTCCTCCATGCATTGGTAGAAAGCATCGTAATAAAGATAACAAGAAATAGATTCTTCTTTTATCTTCAATCAACATTTACAAATTAGTATGATACACAAACCAGACATACCAATAATTGGCATCTCATGTGGGAAGAAAAGTATTCTCATGGTCAACATAGCCTTGCATAGTAAAATATTTTATATAATGCCTCAATACCTATCCACTAAGTCTGAACTTCATTAAAAAAGAGAAATAAGCTTAGGCAGCCTGGGGATAAGTTCAGAAAGGCCTAAATATCCAGAGCCATACCTTGGTATACTCCCTCTGCTTTCTTTAATGTAGACTGAGAATCAAAAATATTGACTCGCCTGTCCTAGGCTACATGGCATCTTCCTTGATCCGTTATCTTCCTCAGAATTATGAAGAGCAGAGTTGTTTAAGATTCTCCACCACGTGGGTCCTTCGCCTTCGGGGATAAAGAAAAGTCTCAAAAGTTTGCATACCCTTTCGTTTCACTACAATGGCAGGAATCCATCGTAGTTACCTGTCAGACTTAATTAAAAGGAACAAAACGTGTCTACTACTTTAAAAGTATCTAACAGCTTTGCAATTTTGTTCTCTTTACATTGCTTGCTCTGAGTCTGTCAAGTCTGCGAGGGAAGCAGAGTATCAAACATTGACCTTACCAGTCTAGAGTAAAGTAGCTGACTTAAAAATTCAGTCAAAATTCACTTTCCTTTAAAAAATAGTATATTTCTTAGGGCCTAGTATAAGGTCCGAATAAATCTTTTTGTTGCTCAGTTCGTTGCTAAATTCAAGAGACATGTATTAAAATTACAATGCCTTTCCTTCTACACCAAAAAAATAAATTATTAGATATAAGAATTATAGCATTGTCTGTAACTTAGGTATGAGGATACCCAGAAAAGAGTAAACTCATCCTCCAACAGATCAGTAGTCATTTTTGCAGCTGTGGACTGAGTTGAATGGATAAAATGGTATCTTGAATAAGGATCCGTCACAACAAGCAAATTGCTGCCTAGAAAATTTATAGCAGTCTAAAAACAAAGGAATTTAGGGGTACATCATAGGTGCACACCCAGTCGTAAAAGGTTGGTCGTGCTATCACTGATACATAAAATCGTACTCTAAGGTTAATAAAGGCGTCCCAAGGGGAATTGTTAGCAATTTCTGAAGAGTACTAAGATACCCTAAGGGATATAGGACTCCAGTCCCGGCGCCGAAAGCTCAAAGTGGGCTGGTTGTGATGATGTAGAATCTAAAGCTCGCGAAGACGTGTACAGGTGGCGATACTCGTTTCATATTTCTTTAAAATTATTCAATTACAACATGATAACAAAGGTATAATAATACTAACAAAATTATCGACAGGTGGAACAAACAATACAACAATATAAAATTTGCCTTGTACCAGAGCTTTGCATTATTTTTTGCAGAAAGAAATCATGCAACAGTGAGATATAAATATCAGTGTATTCCAAGATGAAATATAAATAAAAATGAATTTTAAGAGCAAATTTACTCTATTAAAGGCAGTAAAGAGAATGTAAGCATCTTAACAATATCCAATAACAGTAATAAGTTAAGTATTTGACGGAAATATTTACTTCTCCAACAAATCATGTCTTCCACAATCCACCAACAACTTTTTTCTTTGATAAGTTCATGCAAAATCTATATCTGTATGCAACAAAATGAAGCTAATAAGATTAACTCGTAAACAAGTGACAATGTAACCCTCAGCTGGAATTGTTTGTTCCTGATGGTTTTGATAGTTTGATAGTCGACAAAGCAAGTATCTAGAATGTACTAACAACGGGGTTTGCTGAAAGCTGTCAGAATAGGATGGATATTGACCAAGTCGTGTTATTTCAAAGAAGCGAGACCAAAGATCCGAAATAGCAACCTGTGGAGACATATAAGCCTACTTAATCGATTTTAATCTACCAAACTTCTTCCGAGTCGTGGTCGAGCCATTTTTACTTTATGGATCGACTACTTGGGCCCTTCTCAAAGGTCAAATGGAAAAGCTGGATGGTACCTACACTAGGATGTTGAGGGCGATTGTCAATAAATCTTGGACCAAGCATCCGACAATAGCAGAATTGTATGGAAACATACCAGACGTTCGCAACACAATAATGGAAAGACAAATGAAATTTGCTGGACATTACTACCGCAGCAAAGACGAATTAATCTCATCCCTGCTACTTTGGAAGCCTCCGCATGGTCATACGTCTAGGGGAAGACCATGCAAAACATGTGTGGATTTGTTATGTGAAGACATTAAACTAAGTGCTACAGAACTGCAAACAGCAATGATGGATCGGGACATATGGAGAAAACGAATCAGAGTGGCCCAGACAATCCGCCCGATCCGGTAAGGTAAGGTAATCTACCAAAGTACTTTCCATATTATTAAAACTACAATAACATGGTCGGGTTCAAGAATTTGAGACAAGCTACCACAAGGTTTCCTGTGAACTAAGATACCAACTGGGTATTTAACTACAGATCTAACGTAAGGGTGGGTACTGTATTACGGTGGAAGTGATACCGGTGATAATTGATCGCGAAACCTATGTCAAGTCGTGCTTTCAGATTTGATAGAATCAAACACAGGGATACAAGCAATGTTTTTTCTTATGTGGTTTCGTTTCAGAACTTTGATTTTACAGATGCATTTTACAGATAAATTTTTCATCGCAAAATTTTTGGTCGTGCTTAGCACCATCAGGACGACCACTGGTTATGCATTTGAAGAACATCATGAAATTAGAGCCGTTTTGAATTACATTGAAAATTTTGGGTAAGGCTTGACACGAGTTCCTCGTTTTAAACTCAGTTTAATGGCATTGATGAATTGATGACTTTTTGTATATTTTGATCAAAGATTTTCTTTCTGAGAGATTTAAATGTCGTATTAAATGAAAAATTGTCGTCGTGTAAGTATCTCTTGGCAGGTGTTCCTCAGGAGTCTCTTCTTGAGCCACACGTCTTTCTGGTATATATCAATGATCTTACGGAGGATCTCATATCAAGAAATACTTTTGGTAGATGGTGCTTTCATGTTTCAACTAATTTTGGACATAAAATTGGTACCGTAAAATTTTAGATAAAGATCTATTCAGTGTACACCATATTCAATGAGGCCGCTTGGTTTAGGTCCTTTGTACTGCGTTAGAAAGTACCCTACAACGGCGGCCATTTTGTATCTCTAAAAGTCTATCATCTTTCCTTGTCGTCATATATGGACAGGTGCTTCCTGATTTAATCTTGCTGTTTTTTCATGGAGTTCAGGCGTATTTGTAACTTGTAACTTGATAGGTCCAAATCTTGCTGCTAATTTGTCTCATCGATGGAAGGAAGCTTATCTTAGTCTTTTCTTTAAGTATTTTCATGGGAATTATTCTGATGAGCTATCCTCGGCTGTACCACCTCAGTTTGTTGGATCTCGTGTGACTCGTTTCTCTCAACGTCTACATGCTCATGCAGTTGTATTCCCTCGTTGTAATAAATGTTATTTTGATGATAGGTTTTTACCTGCAAGATTATGGAACTCTTTGTGATCTGATTGTTTCCTGCATTATATGACTTTTGGCTCCTTGGCTGGATCTGCATTGAACTTCATCTTCCAGCCACAAGCTTAATCTTTTTTTTGACTCTTGTTCTGTTATTAGATTGTATCTGGTACTATTGATGAAGAAACATATTTCTGTCAATATTTATGTTTGTGTTTGATGAGTTAAATGCTTAATATTGAACTTGGTTACATAATTCCAATTAAAGTGAAAGACAAGCAGAATGCTTCTTTTAATTCATTATGAGCCTATCAGAAAAGCCTATTACAGCACTTCGTCTGAGTTCTGTCTCTTGATCACCAGGAAAGTGTCAGCTTAATAAACACTTGACTTCCTACCAATTTACTGATTTTTTACAAGCTGCAGCAGCTCACAATCAGAAGATACGGAATACCAGTGAACCGCTAAAAAGTTACTAGAATTTAATATTTCTGTGATTAAAGCATTCCTAAACTCTTCACAAGCCAAACGAAAAAAAATGATAAAAGTGCTGATTGATGGAAGCATATGCCCTTTAACCAGTTTTGAATTACCAGGAACTAGTGATTTTTTATAGTACCATAACCTATAGTATTGCTACCTTCCACCAAGGAATCTCCTATTTACCAAGAGATGATGAGCTTCCTTACTAGACATAAACCAGATGTGTCAAAGTTTTGTCGCTTAAATTTTTTACATGACTGCTGGGTGGGATCTGTACAGGTGGAACTGGCACCGTTCAGAATAGAGCTGGGAGTAATAGGAATTTTTTTAGGTTACACGTTATCTCCCTAAAACATTGGGACTCTCGAGATGGAGATATGCCACCAGATGTAATTTATTATGAAACTTCGACATAAGTTTAAAAAAATCTGGCTTAGAATTCCAGCCCGACCGTTAAAGTACAGCTTTTCCAGGTGGTGTGACAAGTCATATCATGGAGAGCATGACACGTGTGACAAGACTTTGTTTAAAATCCAGTTTTTGTTGACATGTGTGGTGTGGCAGAAATGACAGCTACGTCACAGCCTCGAGATCGTAGTATTTCTGTTAAAAAAACGGGGCAGCATCCTTTGAACTGAGTTACTCTTGAACTGTTAAGGCTGCGGTAGTAAAGGAGAGCAATAATATAATGCAACAATTTTGGAAGGAGTCCTTTAAATCCGCAGGTTAGTTTTCTGTTTTGACCTATCAAAGAATGAGTTATTTCCAAGCTTGACATTGTAACTAATTGCTCTTTTCTACGATACCAGACATCAATGGCGATCACTAGAAATACTACCCCCAGTTATGAAAACAATAGGAATTCAAAATGGATATACGTCACTAATTAATTCAACAAAAAGGATGTATCCCTGAGCTGCCATTGGTCGAATAAATATTGTGACGTATACGTCACAATATACTGTCATTTATGTCACGCTAGTCATTTTTGCTACGGTACAGTTTGATTTCTTCTAATTTCCTAATTGAGATTACTAAACTAAAATATGTCTTCCAGTTAGGTTTTTAAAAAAATGAAAGAGTGGGACACAAATTATTACTACTATGAATCAAACTTTAGAGAAAAAAAAAGAGCTTTGATCCCTTCACCTCTTAGCCTTTTTGTGTGAATTTCTAACATAAATAATGTATTTACGTATTTTTATTAGTACCTGTAGTTACTATTATTAAAATTGTTGTTGTCATTATTTCAATTTTTGTGTTCTATTATTGTTATTTTTCTAACTAGCTATATGCCTAATAAACATGCTATGAAGCTGGTTTACGTTTTTAATCAATAACTATCAGGAGTTACCTTTTCTCTGAGTTTTGTTTGTTAGTCAGAAAATCGGTATGTCACATACAAATTTGAATTCCGAAAGCAGGCGCAAAAGAAGGAGGGCAAAATCCACACACGTACTGGATCATCAGGATGTTCAAAGCTTGGAACAAATTCAACTTCCTGCTTGATTGTGTTCATCTGGTTTTCACACCTGTTTCTATTTTAAGTCTTTCTTTGACAGCTCACAGGGTTTTCAACAACTGAAACAATCATGTGCACTCATGGGGTCCACTTGTGAACTTTCACACGCCAAACCTGATTTGAAAAGCCTCAACTTGGACGACTGATAAACGAAAAGTTGTTTGAAGGATTCATATTAAACATTGGGCCGTAAGCAACTATCGTTCTTAATTTGAGTAAATGGATGCAGAAAGTTAATTGTTATTATATTTCTTATTATCCTGTGTAGCCCCAAAGTTCTTATAGAAACTATATCTTTATTCAGTATGTACTCTATTTCAGCAATATTTACTAAAAGAATATTATTTCGAATTTAATGAATTTCGATTATAATGGGGCCCATGAATACAAAATGAATCCACGAGAAACAGGGAAACTTGCAGAAGAATAAGCAATATTGGTGCGAAATCCGCCGTAGGTCGAGGAAACGTGTAATATGTATGCAAAGGAAAGTTTCAAGAAGATTGTGTATAATGTTTTACCTATGTTGCATATTCCATTTCAATATTTGTAGTGTGGAAAGTAATTAAAAATGAAAACCTTCAGTCTTGTTACTAACAAAATCTTGAGGAAGCAGGAAAGGTGGCACAAGTAACACAAGAAACAAAAATATGATAGATTGACGTATTGGGAATCAAAGGGCAGGTAGGCAGGAGGTGGAGGCTAAGAATATCAAACAGAAGTACACCGATATGCAATAGAAAGAACAACAAACACTAAAAGAAATAACAATAATGGTGTTGCGTGAGCCACAGAGATGTTTGATTGGATGGAGAGAGACAAACAGTCCTCTAAAAACTGAAAAATTCAACTCCACACCAAGAAATCAATGTTGTTAAGACATAAGCACTAATAATGGAGGGAAGATTAGTAAGAGCGAAGAAAATGAGTTTTTTACCAACTACAGACGATGTTTGACAAGATAAATAAACATGACTTGGTAATCATTATGAGAAACCTAAACACTAAAGTTGTTAATGAAAATAGAAGGATAGAAGAAATAATGACAAATGACGACAAGGGGAAAGGAAATAGAACAAAGAATGGCGGTGCAGTCTTTGCTCAACAAATGGGTACATTATAACACGAGCATGTCTTCCACACATAGAGGAGCATAAAGGAAACCGGGTATTTCTCTGTGGCAATAAAAAATGTCAGATTGATCACATAATAATAAAGAGTCAACAAAAAATAGCAAATGGCGATGCCAGGGTGTTTAGAAGAACTGGTGTATCAAAAGACCACAATCTGTTGATGACAAAAATGAAAAGCAAACTACATCGAAAGCTAAATTGGAGCTAAATAGAGCTCAGATTCGGCACAAATAAATTTCAACGTAACATAGACAAAAGCAAACTGAGTATGCAGGTACTGAACAGATTTAGAGCATTAGAGACAAAAAAAGAAGAAGACAAAGAAGAAGACCAGATTGAAGAAATAGTCTTCTACATCTAATCAACTACATTGAAGAAATTAGTACGAGGCTTAAAACTGAGGTTGAAATTGAAGGAAGACAAATACAAAGTAATGAGACACAAAGCACCGAGACAGAAGACGGTTAAGACCAATGATATAGAGGTGGAAGACGTAGAAAGGTTTCGTTACCTTAAGGCAACTGTAAGCAAGGATGATGTGGTAATGAAGACATAACCTATAGACTACTAAAGCCCAGAGTCAAATGCTTTAACCTTACACAAATATTAATGACAAGAGACAGGACAAAAAAGAAAAACCCAATTGTTTGAACACTCATAGGGCAAGTGAAACTCTGTGGCTGCAAAGAAGAATTTACAGTTTCCAGTTCATATGGGAAGAATATTTATAACGTGGTAGCCACTAACAGTACAAAATATGCAAATAAAAGGGTTCTCCCCTGTCAACGACATTATTAACAATATCAGAGCCAGGAGGTGGAATTGGATTGCCCAGATGACTATATGGTAGCAACGAAATGGCAGCAAGGGTGGGAAAGAAGGAACGGACATCCAAAGACTACATGAAGAATAACAATTAACAAGAAGAGGAGACACAAAGGGTAGACGTTCTGGAGGCTACAGGGTGCAGAACCAAGATTGTGAGATTATCCACATCTTGGTGTAGAGAGTACTAAGGTTAAAAAGTTTTAATGCAAAGCATCTAATCATGGAGAAAAGATAGGGGTCATTTTTTATCACAATAACTAACAAAGGCAAATCTAGTTAAATGATTGAAGGACTAATGGATTAATGGGAGTTATGGCGATGTCCGATGGTATATTGCACTTAACTTTATTGCTTTGATAAAAAAGGATGTGGTCGGCACAGTGTCTTTTAGATAGCACCGATACCTTGGTATTAAAAAGGCTATTCAAGTGTCTGGCATATCGCAAAGCCAGATTATCTCCTCAGTGGAGACATTATATTACATGTAAAGAATTGTACTCAAGTTTGTTTGTAATGGGTTCCGGATTCTATAAATTGTTGATATACTGCTACTTCATCAGACAAAATAGTATTATTAAGCTGCTTGCTGATTTTTGTCCAGTCCTAGCAGCTGTCTCTAAAACATGGATAAAAGAGTCCTTCCCTTTGTCAGAACTTCTTTTTATACAATAAATAATTAAATCAGTATAATAATTTACGACTGTCTAGTCACATTCAACTCGTTTGATAAACTCCACCAAACACTTCTATGGAAAATAACGGTGGGCATCGTAGAGAATACTAAATTGGTTACATTTCAGGACATATCGATAACGAAAGTAAAAAGCCTGTCTTTTGACAGTGTTGTTAGCAGTTTTATGAGTTACTTGTTTTGTGATATAAAGTTACTAGACGAAACAATGTCTTTGAAAAATCACTTGGTATACTCTTAACAAATCTTCGAAAACATTAATATCAAAACAATCGCAACATTCCCACAACCTAGAGTTAGAGCGGTAAAGGTGACTTCTTTTTCTATTTTATACGAATACCAGCAGGGAACCTATTTTCATCATTGGGTAAAGAATTTGCCAGATCCAACACTCTTTATCAGATTAAATGCATAAACTAAATATTAGGGGTTTTTGTTGTATTGGAGAACATTTTGCGAGACATAGAACGTCTAGTCATCAGAGTAACAGTGGTTTATATTGTGGCAAGGAAAAAGATAAATATCGGATGAAATGTAATTTTCAGATACCCCTTGAAACCTACTTTTGCCTTTCCAAAATTACATTCTTGTTGCTATTTATGTTGCTATTTATATTTTTCAAGATTTCTCACAGTGAGAGAGGGTTTCCTGTAAAATACATGGATTTTCAGCAAGCGTATAACCACCTGAATGATCCCACCAACGAGTTGGCCCATTACAATTCATCATGAAATAAGGCTTGATTTTATCGTATCAGACTCCAACAGCTTGGATTTTTGGGATAGCGTGATGTGTCCCACGTTGCATGACAGGTAGATAGTAGGTTTGAGACCAACAATGCTATCATGTGAAGCAAAACGTGAAGAAACCAAAACTGGAGGGAAATTTAGTTGCAATAACAAGAAAAGACATTCTCCAAATTTGATGACAGATGAAACGTAAAGCAAGTGAAAAGTTGACAAACTAACGCTTTACTCCAATAATCCAAACTTGAAATGTGCCTACCATGTAGGAGAATAACAAAGATGCACACCTACTGGATAAGATACACAACCACGACTTATACATAGACACCAGCAAAAACATCTGGACTACACAAAGAATACAAACTTCAAGCCTGCCTACAGCATTACTTATTTAGAGAGGTTAGACAATTAGACAACCAGCCATGCATTCAAATGCGGTACTCAAGTTGACGTCCCGCAAAATATTTGAATTGGACTTCTTATTACTTGGGCATGAGAAAAATCAAGACAAGGCAATTTATAAATTAGTAGCTCTGGAGGTATATTATTTAAAATTTCAATGTCAACATTTGAGGGCGAAATCACGGAACATATATGCCGGTAGACTGTCATAACTACTGCGAAGTTTCATAACAATACCTTGAATGTTTTCTTTCATTCTTCTCTTTTATGTAATGAAAGGTCTAGGAAAAATTATTAAAGAGGATAACTGACCCAAGGAATTTTTACCCTTAACTCTACAAATTTGTCTCTGACAATTTTTCAAGGGGGCAGCCATTTTGAATTCTCCTTACGAGTCTAAAAACGGGGGGAAAAGGATGTTTCCTTTTCCCCCCGTTTTTATATATTCNACATTTGAGGGCGAAATCACGGAACATATATGCCGGTAGACTGTCATAACTACTGCGAAGTTTCATAACAATACCTTGAATGTTTTCTTTCATTCTTCTCTTTTATGTAATGAAAGGTCTAGGAAAAATTATTAAAGAGGATAACTGACCCAAGGAATTTTTACCCTTAACTCTACAAATTTGTCTCTGACAATTTTTCAAGGGGGCAGCCATTTTGAATTCTCCTTACGAGTCTAAAAACGGGGGGAAAAGGATGTTTCCTTTTCCCCCCGTTTTTATATATTCCAGAACATAAATTTTTATATATTCCAGAACATAAATGATATAATCATTTATATTTGCACAAAAAATCAGGTATTATATCGAAAACTTCGGCTGAAATAAAGAAAATTGCATTACTTTTTGACTCCCCCTCGTATAATCTGTAATGAATCGGCTTTACTTCAAGCCGAATTACTTTCTTCTCAACCGTTTTTTTCTAGCTAAAGTAGAGAAAGGTTAAAGCATAAAGTTGTAGACATTTTCTGCTACAAAGTACATTTCTATAAATTCATGAAAGGAGAAATGAACTTCCTTTTTCGTGGTAATCAATAGTTTATTGGATAAAAAGACGTTTACAAATGACAAATAACTTTAAATTTATAATTTTCTATTTGTTTTTATATTTAACTTTATATTTCTTTCAAACTTTAGTAGACATAAACGTTATCCAAACTTGTTTTAATCTTTGGAGATTTTGTTATGCTAACAGTACCGTCACGTCAAAATTCTAGTTTTTTTGTGGAATTTCGAAGCAATTCCATTTTCCATTTGTCTATTTTTTGTTTATTGTCCACACTTTTCTGCAGTTGGAGTTTCAATTTTGGAAAAAAAATCATTTATACCGGACTGATGCTTTGACATTGTTTACTTTGAGAATTTACGTGAGGCTATTTTTTTACCATGTTATATTCATTTAAAAGGAATTTAATTAAAGTTAATGCCTTTATCTGTTCCATTTCAACTATAAATTATCCATCTAAGATACTCTTGAGTCTTAATGAATTAATTTTCTGTGGTTAAATTATATCGATTGTATACCAATTTAAAAGTTACCTGCTTCCTTTTCAACTCAACTTGTCTGAAATTTATTCGGACAGCTCTCTTCGACTTTCCGACGCAGGTTTTTAAATTTTTCTTCAGTGCCGACCAGTTTCATTTTAAATGAAATTCTGTTTTTGCCAATAATTTTCCATTGTCTGAATTACTCCCAATTTATCACAGCATTAAATGTTTATGGAATACTTAAACTCTGTTTTTACTTTATTTTGGTACGAGCAAGAGTCCATATTTTTTTCTCTTCTTTTTGACACTTTCACGCCAGGCATAGTAAGTTGTTTTCATTGATCAAATAAGGAAACTTAGATTTACTTGGACTTCACCAACTCTGCATGTATGGGATATCAATTTATTTATAGCTTTACTGATTTATAAGTGTATTTTTACAGGATAAAGCTACTCAGTACTAACTATTGCTATTAGTTAGGTCCTGTTAAAATTTCAAAAAGGAATTTAACTTCTAAAATCATTTACAAATAAAATTGATATTTATGGTAAGAAATTATTCATTTTTTATAAAAACTTTTTAAAAGTTCTTTCTTGTTGTCTATTTACTGGAAAGACATTGCATAGCACCAGAATAAGCAAACGACTTTCTTAAACATTTATCAAGTGCAGGAAAAGACTAATGAAGCTTATTGGTTACGCTAAGGTCTCGACTACTTTAAAAAATGAATTGCAAAGGAAACTAATATCTAGGTCACAATGATGATAAAACACAGCAAAATACAATTCCCAAACCTCTGCAAGAGCAAACTGGAAGCACAGAAGTAGAGTGTGTTTCTGGTCAAGAGGATAGAAACACAATGGAAGGAGCTAGAGGCAATAGCTGTAACAGGTTACACTTCAAATGTTGGTACAGAAATAAAGAATAAGAACACTGGTATACATCCATGTCATATGTGAATGTTGGTCAATGGACAGTTGTTTGAAGCAGCTGAATATAAAAAATATGTCAATACATTCAGGACAATAGATAAAACTCGTGACAGCCAGGAATCACAAAAGTGATTTCAGATAATGCATGAAATGTTGGAATAAAATTCTATAAATTGGTTTTGACAAATCCGTAGAGAGTCGTGTAATAGCTCTTGTTATGTACAAGGTTTTTGATAGAGCATGGCGCCCTGTTTTGTTTTATCTGCTCTCTTAATATGGCGTTGGTACAGAGGTCTTTACCATGGTTACGTCATTTCTTTCTAGTCCTAGATGAGTGTGTCATTTTACACGATATTTCTTTCTATGGGTACTCCATCAGCGCTGGCGTTTCTTAAGACCATGAAGATGCTCTCCAATTCCCTCAGATTGATGCTGCTAATATTGCTATTTGTCCTGGTTTTCTGGCAACTTATCGTCCTTCCAATGGCTGCAATTTACTGCTGACCTTTACTGCTGACCTCCAGACTGTTATGAAATGGTCTGAGAAGTTGCTGGTAACCTACAGTCACTGCAATATCAAACTTGTGTCTTCTAATTGAAAGCGAGATCTCTGCCTTCCTACCAAGTACATGAATTGTAGACCTAAGTAATCAGAAGATAGAATAACTGAGTCACCCTATGGAAAGTCTTTTCTGAAGGTACCTGATCGTATTTTTGTACCTTCTCTTTATTCAAGTTCTTGAATAAAAATATTAGATATATGTGATTCCTGAAAGGTTTAATAATAGTGTAGGTCAAAGGAATACCTCACATCAAAGACCATCTTGTATTTTTACAAACTCATAAATTTTCCCTGTATGGATTAGGGTTATCATGTCTGGGCAGGCGCATTACCTTGTCACTTGCATTTCCGCCATCGATTTCAGAGGCGATTGATTGTTGGTCGGTTTCATGCATTTGAGATTAACCTTTTTATTAAAATTCGTTCCATACTTGGTAATCAATTTTTTATTTTCCGAAACGATATAAAGTGCCTCCACCCTGACTGTTCGGTTTCAGCTTGAATTTGCTTTCCAATACTGAATAAAAAATTGTTGATTAATTTTAAATTTCTGAAAAATTCAAAATTGAATAAAATGCGGATTCTTCTTCTTAATAATATTAAACAGTTTTTCGCCCAAAGAATGCTAATCACAAATTACAAACCCATAAAGTAAAATAACGATCATTTCCAAAAATGATCTACCCACCGCAGGCTCTGCATGAACTGAAACCAACTGAAATTCAAAAATTAAATCCACAGTAGAAAAAAACTGAAATAGATAACACAAGAAATGTGTAAAAGAATTTTAAACTTGAATGTATCAGGCTTTGTATCACCAGCAAATATTTACATCTAACTTGTTCTGTCATTAACAGTAGAGCCATCAACTTGTACAGTACTGTCATTGTATAGCATATCATACATAGTTGTTTTACGAGAAGACGTTTACAAGGAATAATTAAGCTCAACACAATACGCAGGATCAGTCTTTAATTCACTGTTTGTGTTATTTATAGGTAGGCGTAAATAGAATTCCACGGGTGGTTTTTGAAAAGGGCGTGACTTGTATTTTTTGTGAAAACAGTAGAATAGAAGGGTGTTTCTGAAAACGAAAAGAGAATGGTCGGAAAATCTTTTAAGACCTTTCATTTTTCATTCGGTATTTCAGAACTAGTCAGACTTTTCCCTGGATCCAACTCTGCTATTGTTCTACGCGTAAGATCCATTTTTCAAGACCGTATTTACTTAAAAACTCTCTGTTCTATATAATTGTCATTTTCCTTTTTACATACCAGATTTAGCTTTAAACGCTGACATGAACCAACAGAGGGTTGAAGATTTGCAAAAAAGTGAATTTTACCTATGTCGTAACGACATACAGTAATAAAACCTGGTCTTAAAAGAAGCCTATGTAGAGAGTGTCTTAGAAGTAGAAAGAGTTTCTGAGAGAGTTACCAGTGTGAAATTGATCGTGGAAGGCACACTGATAAATAAAATCAGTGCATTAGCACCACAAGGTGCTTGTCCACAAGAAGAGAAAGAAAGGTTTTGGAGTGATATAGATGCCACTTTTATCAAGGTTCCACGAGGAGAGAAAAATGTACGTGAAGCAGACCTCAATGGACATGTCGGAGAAGGGAATATAGGTGATGGGGTGGGGTGGGAAGATATGGATATGGCACGAGAAGAAACGAAGAACAAGAGATTTTGCAAAGAGAGCAGATGTATTAATGTTAAACACTTATTTTAGGAAACGAGAGGACCTATAAAAGTGGGGGAAGAAGCACGCAAGTTGATTATATGCAGAAAAAGATATTTTAAGGACGTTAGGGGCTGCAGAATCCTGGGAGGAGAGTGCATAGCTTCTCAAGACAAAGTAGTAGCATGCAAGCTTAACATCACTGTAACGAAAGGAGGCAAGAAAAGAGTAGAGCGAAGAATGAAGCATAAACAATGTAAATGCTCATCCCTGTCTACAAGAGCAAAGGTGATGCGCAAGAGCGCGAGAACTACAAAGGAATCAAGCTGATCTGTCAAACAATGAATTTATGGGAAAGGGTGCTGGATGCAAGGCTGGGACAGGAGGTCAGAATATGCAAGCAACAGTTCGTCTTCATGCCAGAGAAAAGCACAACAGGTTACGCTATTTGCTGACAAAAGGAACTACATTGTGTGTTTCTTGACCTAGAGAAGGGTACCAAGAAAAGAACTGTGGCATTGCATGAGGAAATTAGGAGCAAGAGAAAAAGTATGTGAACTTGGTGCAAGACATGTATAAGGACAGTATGACCGCCATACGAAGTGATGCAGGATTGACTTAATGGTTCAACGTCAAGGTCAGACTGCCCCAAGGGTCTGCTCTAAGCCCCTTTTCATTTTCCATAGTCATGGACACACTGACAGAGGAGGTAAGAAAAGAGGTACCATGAAACATGTTGTTTGCGGGTCTCATTGTGCTGTGCAGTGAGATAAGAAATGGTACAGAGGAAGAGCTGGAAATATAGGTGACACCCTGGAAAAGAGAGGAATGAAAGTAAGCAGGGAATAAAACGGAATACCTGGTCTTGAACCGAAAAGAGGAGGGAAAAATTTGAATGCAAGAAATGAAAGTAAAAAGGGTTGAAGACTTCAAATACCAAGGATCCAAGGTGTAAAGTGACCGAGACTGCAACAGGGAGGTGAAAAAGCGAGTGCAAGCTGGATGGAGAAAAGTAATGAGGCTGCTTTGCAACAGAAGCCTTTTTGCTGAAGTAAAAGGAAAAGTTTAAAAGGCAGCAGTAAGGCCAGCATTACTACATGGACTTAAAACAGTGGCAACAACCCCAAAGCAAGAAAATGAGCTAGATATTGCAGAACTTAGGATGCTTCGGTGGTTACTTGGAATTTAACGGCTGGGCAGAATCCTGAACGAATAAATAAGGGGTACGGCTCATATTAGGATATTGAAAGGCAAGCAAAAAGAAGCAAGGCTCAGGTGGTTTGGACATGTGACTGGGAGAGAGGAAGAGTATGTTGGTAGATGAATGTTGGACATGGATGTGCCAGGGAGAAGAAAGCGAAGAAGACCGAAGAGGAGATACGTGGATGTGATAGTAGAGGACATGAGAGCAGTTGGAGTACAGAAGGAGGATGCAGAAGACCGTATAAAATGTGTACGTCAAGAACGCGGCCGGCGTTTGAACCGCGAACCTCTTGCATGGTAATCTGCTGTTTTAATCACTTGGAAGTTACTGTACTAGTGGTATATTGTCAATCTTTTCATTTAATCTTTCCGTAGGTCAACCTCTCCAGGCTTGGTGTATTTCAGGACGCCAGTTTAGGGCTTTGTTGTAGCTTCAAGTTCGAAATGATCATTATCTTATATAAGAACGCATGACTGATTGTAGCTATGTCGATAAGCTTTGCTTGAATTTTGACCATTGATGTTCTAGCGAACTGGCTTGTGTTTAACTTGACAACAAAACAGTGATTCCTCTTTGATATTGGTCTCGTTTTGAACGGAAGAGCATCTTTTCCTTTACCATATTTAGATCCTCCGATCACTTACTGCCCTAGAATTTCCAATTTGTTCATCCCTTTGTACCAGTTTTCATACATTCCTGACTTATGAACAGTTCCAACACATCATGTTGCAACAACGTTAACTCTGTTTGTGATTTTTAAACTTCCACTATCAAACGTTGTCCTCCCTTGAAAGTTTAAACCAGAGAATCAAATGAATTTTTTCTGCCTTTTTCGTCAGTTCTTTTGGTGGTTTTTCTCTGTTACAATTCCTTGCTTTTTTTTATACTTTGACACTGCTGTCTAAAGGGAATTTTTATTCATGTCAACTCCTTCATGAAATATTTTTTGAAAATGTCACATTGAAATCCCAAAATTTCAATAGGACAAAATTTCGGATTTTTGGACTGAGAACCGTCTCAAATCTTGGATTGTCCAAATTTTTTACTGACGAAAAGGAAATAAATTTTGTCTTGTTTTTCTTAATTTTGATTGAAAATCGTCTAGAAATGGAAATAATCCCTTCTTAATACTAAAGATTAGTATTAGACAAAAGCGAATGCCTTATTAATGTTATTTATTATGTTCGCACTGAGGAGGGGGTTATCCTAAAAAGCAAACGAAAGCGAACAAGGGGAGTGGAGTTCCTTTAGGTGAGAACGTTCACATTAAAAAAAATTTTGCTTACAGTTTTCACAAAGTAGTGACAGCGAAAGACAGTTGTACAGGTATAATTATTCTTGTCTGTTTTTACACATACATTGTTTGTTTATATGGAATTGCTTTCGTTTGTATTTGGCTTGTATCTAATTATAATAGCCTTCATTTCTCACAACAATAGCCAGGTGTCAATTTTTTACTTTTCGAATTTTTAAGCACTCAAGCTTCTATGAAAGAAGAATCAATGACATAATTTTAAAGTTGTTTATCGAAATGGCAACTACCAACGATGGTAAAAAAGTATAACGTACGTTTGCACCGGGGGCTATTTGTCTGCAAATAGGTGCGAACAAGGGGGCAGGGGTGTCGAAAAATGGCGAATTTCATGCGAGTGTAATAAATGAATGGTCCCAAACTCTACCTTTTGGATCAAAGTTAAAAAAGTGCGAAGCCTTATTATGATTAGTGTATAACCATTCTGTTAATAATTTCTAGTCTATACAAATATAAAACGTCATCATTGTCAATGGCAAGGTTGCTGTCACTTCTATGTTCCTTTAGAGCTTATAAATACTTCTCTTGTTTTTCAATATCAATTTCGTCTGGAAATTCCAATGAGTAATCGTTTGAACTTACTTCTTTCAATCGTTTCATATATTTCTATTCTTCATCATCAGTTTTTAATGTAACCGTCAAAAAAATTCAAGGCATCCTTTCGAGATTGGGCAAGGATTTTTTATCGACATCTTTTCCAACTATTTTTCTGCCACATGAAAATAATCCACCGCCCTTCTTCTTCCAAATAACAGGGAAAAAGGGTCATGTTCAAATGCCACTGTATTAGTTTTTATTTTTGCAAACACCATTTCGCTTTTTTCTGCCCCCCCCCCCCCACCAAATATGTTATCCTCAAAAGTGCATACCAAGGCTTGCAGTTTTTACAACTCAAGCCGATTCCTTTGTTTTCATTGATGTCTCTGAATTCTCAGCAAATTGACTCAGTAAAAACCTATTTGCTTTCGAACGCGTTTCTAATACACTGATAACAACAGATTATTGAAACAGTTTCTTAATGACGTCACAATGATTAAAAATCAAATAAGTTTGATTTCACAATGTGAATATATATATATATTGTTGAAGGTTGCGAATTTGAGTTCGAAATCCTTTGCGTCTATCTGGGATTTCTCTTGCACTCCCCAACCGTCAATTCTGGTAAAGTCTATTAGTAAAGAAGTATAGAATTAAGTAGGAAGGGGGGTTATTTTTGGTAATTAACAAAGCAAGGGCTTTTCGAAATATCGTCTGGAGCAACATGTTGTTAAATTAGTTTCGAAAACTTCCAACAGATGCTGAAAGTAGACTACGAATTTCCTCTGAATTGATGGTGGACAAACCGAATAAGTTTCAAAAGAACTACAGAAAGGATTAAAAAAAGAGGCAAAAAGAGACAAAAGTATTTTTTAGACACCTCAACAACGTGACGAAATAGGCAGAGGAAACTGACAACTAAAGTGTACTAAAGCAGCTGCTTTCCAAAAATTCTAGGTTGACCAGGCAGTGTTTCAGATTTGAAAAAATCATACCTCGAAAGTAAAGAACGTGGTCACGACGTATCTTTTCAAGGTATCATCAGGGCGAAAAGAGGTACTCTCCAGCCGGGAAGAGAAGTTCCTTCCGGACTATAATTTAAAAAAATGCCTTTCAGGACATTGTTATTGCGTCCTCACCCCTATTGATTAATTTCTGAGCCAAGATCACGGTAAAAATTCGAGAAAAGGGAGAAAAAACCCTCACAAATCACTATTGTCAAATCGCAAGGCTAAACGATTCAGCCTACTGGTTGTTTTCTCTCACATACACGCCATCATGCAAGGTGCACTCGACGTCAGTATATAAGAATAATACACGTATGCAAGCGTTATAACTATAAATACACATTATTGGTTTCTTTTATAATTACTTTAATTACTTAATAAAAAATAGTAACCTTTTTAATCTTGTTCAGACAAATGATAGAACTTTTTGCTTGCTGCAAATTTCTCACGCAATTCTTTGTGTTGCATTTTTCATGTATTTGTACAGGTAGACGTCCCTCCTGGTACCAGCTTCAGGCTGAAGGGAAAATCAGTCTCATTTTAGTTTTGCATCATTGTTGAGTCGTACATACATGGATTTGATAGCAGATGACAAAGGGGTAGGAGGAGGATGCAGCAGATTGTAGGAAGTGGAGACTGATCCACTATGGCGATCAGTCTCCACTCCTAACGGAATAAGCCGAATGTTAAAGAAGAAGAAGGCCATTGTTGAGTCGACACCCCGAGTTATGACTGTTGGGACATACAACCAACTACTTAGAAGTCACAAAGAAGGTCGTCTTTATACCCTAGCCAATTAGAAATTCAAATGCCTCATCAGAGGAAGCTGTAAAACTCCAGAAAATAATTTCTTGGCAACAAAGAGAGAATACCTCAAAAGCACATTTTCCCCCTGATAAATTAACTTTCAGTTCAGGAAGAGGTGTTTAAGTAAAAAGAACATTAAAGGAGAAAAATCTGAAAGGAAGGAACCCAGATCAATGCATATAGAATACCTCAATATTTTGTCTCCAAAAAAGTTTGGTCTAATTAAGAATAATTAGAATTGTTACCATGTTTGTCAGATTTTTTTTTGTTTTTTTGAAGTCAAAGTTGAACATACCTTAGATGTAAGAGCTTTATCATGTCCTGAGTCGTAAGCTTTTTCTGAGCTACGTTTCGAGAGATACTTCTCTCATCGTCAGGCTGATGATGGGAGCAGTATCTCTCGAAATGAAGCCCAGAAAAACCTTACAACTCAGGACATGATAAAGCTCTTGCATTTATGGGTTCCCTGAGTCCATGAAGTTTAGAATTTTCAAGATTATTAGCTGGAGATACCTGATAACAATACTTTCAATAACAATTTAACTCAATCGAATGATAAAGAAGGGGCAGTCAGGTGTAAATGGCTTCTTTCTAGCTTACCTACTGACCCACAGCAGTGGGGATTTAGAGAGTCATTTTATGATATTTGTCTTATATTTTCAAGTTTATTGACTCATAAAATAGTAATTATTGATTATTTTGTTAACGGTTTCCTATTTGTCAAAACAAGGGCAAGCCTCTTACAAAAATTACATCTGATGTTTGTGTACTATTTCGAGAAGTACATGGTTATAAGATTGATCCAGTAATCATTCTATCTAAATTGTTGACGTCTTACCGATCATTACTTAAGGATATCATTTCTTTCTCTTCTCAGTTGTATTGCGATTTGCCATCGACCAGAAACTAGTTTCATTTTTCAAGTGACTTTGGGTTTGGTTTTCCATGATCGTTATAAGGCGCCATAAAGAAAAACTGACCATTGGATGTTCTCTTGATAAATCGGATGCTTTTATTGCCAAAGATCGTGAATAACATAAATTAATAGTTTGAAGCCATACCTTATTTCCACTTAATTTTGTAATGATCTTTTCTAATATTTCCAATATATAGAACATAGCAATATACTTTGGGGGTTCCACCGAATCAAATTGAAGCGAGCTACAAAATCCTTCAATCAAAATAAATAACTTACTACAGATCGACTCTACAATAGAAGGAATTTCACTCATTGTAACAATGGTAGAACTAAATAATTCCTGAAATTCGTAACTACCTGCTTTAGATCTCATTATCTTCTGTATTGCTTCTTCGATTACAACTTCACACAATCCAATAATCACATCGTCTTGGCGTAGGAACGTTCTTATTATTTGTGATAAATGTTGCATCCCAGATACGATTATTTGTAACATTGTTTTATTGTAACATTCACTGGCATAAAAATATGCTTTTAAATTTTTTAAGCAATAACAAACACTTCCTTTGAGGGCAGATAAATCACCATCGTCTAAATGATTGATTTTTATTGCTGTCTCGGTTGATTTTAGCGACCCCCAGCTCTTTAGATAAGCAGTGTACGAAGCAAATGCCTCGAAGGACTTCGTTAGCTCGCATTCAGTAGGCTTAGTACTGTTGTCATTTCCTATCAGCTTATTAAAACGAGTAGAGTCTTCGAAATTGTTTCCACTGTTTATTGATCTTAGTTTGTAGTAAAGAATTTCTTCTTTGGCTCGAAGGAGTTCTTCCTTAAGTGCTTTCGTTCGATTTTCTTTCCTCTTTATTGAATTATTTAACTTTTCTGCAAGTAGCTTTGTGTATTCTTTACCAGATATTTCCTGTGGTTTTGATCTAATGATAGCTATTGCTAAAGCTATCTTAACAGTTAAGGTGTAACTGCGAACAGAGACAGATATGTCATCCTCGTCCATAATTTTATAAATGTCCATGAGAATAATTTACAGTGACGATGTCACGTGATAAAAAGAGCGGGAAATTAACCAGCTACACGCTTTTCTTTATATAATAATAGCTTCTATAAGAATATCAGGGTGAAAATTTTGAACTAATTTAATTGAATAGGCATATATTTCTAACTGAAATAATTTTTTCCTCCTTTTTTAACGACAAGCTAGCTTAATGAAATAAACATTTGTTTGCTTTGATTTGAATTTAAACACAAAACATTATTACACAATACACAATTTTCAAGCTGTTTGGATCATAAGAATACTTCATCCTCAACGAAATTTTACTATTCTTATAAAAAGAAAAGCGTGTAGTGTAAATGCAGTGAACAAATATGGAGATAAAAAAGTAAAGGTGGAAGAAACTACCCCACCCTTCCTGGTTAGTCTTTGAAAAACGAGCAATTAAGAAAGTCTAACAAGGATAACTTTTAGTGGATTTAATCTGTATGTACAAGAAATTCAAAGTACTTGAAACAGAGAATAAAATTTTCAGAGCTTTTCAGCTAGTCTACCAATCATGCCTTGTTCTATCAGGGGTGACGCCATGAAATTCAAACTGGGGTGGGCTGAAAATTCTGGGCGATATAGTGATTTTCTTCAGGTCGATTCTCCGAGACTTTTCGTGTTTTAAAGTTTGGTCCTAAAGCTTATTCTAATTTTCTTTTCAAAATACAAAACACTTGCTTATACAAACACAATTAGCTACAATTCACTATGATTCCTGAGACCAACAACTTTTGGAATTCGCGTCAAGTAATGGCCTCTAAAATCATGAATGTTTGTCTGGACATAAAAGAAGGGAGTAAAGGAATTGAAATATTGAAATGACTATAAATTAACACAAATTCCCCAAACAATAACATGAGTAGGTCTCTGGCTTAAATGTTTTTTAAAAAACGTTCAAATGTTGATAGCCTAGGGTCTAATTTTTATATAAACTCTTGGGGAATATCAATTAAACTTGAAAAATCCGTATGTGATTGATGTGCATGTAATATCGCCCAAGAATTGATATGTTCAGCCAATATGGTTGAACGCAGCCATGATTTTATTTGACTTGCTGTTGAAAATGATCGTTCTGTTGTTGTGGTGTTGGCTGGATTGACTAAAATAAATTTTTCTAAAGTGATAAAGTGTGGAATCAATAACAGTTATGGCTCAAGTCGAGATTTTATCTTGATCAAGAGGTGGTCGAAGTATTTGGGCGCTGAGTCTATGAACAAGGAAGTATGTTATTTCCTGTGGCAAAATTTGCCATGTCAGTTTCATTGCTGTAGTGCTCATCCAGGTATCTTTGTGCAAGTCTTGAAAACTGACAGACTTAAAGACTAAAGGCTCTACACCCTTGTAGGCTTAAAAATTGGGTTACTCAAATATTTTCTTAATCAATGTGGTCAAGGCATCTGAAGCAACATAACAGATTTTTCGATAGTAATCTCAAGCTGTCTCAGGATAACATTCTCGTTTTACTCTGATATCCATCAACAAAACGTAAAAGCGAATAATTTAATGCTCTTTTTTATTGGCAGTTTTGCTTCTTCGACAAAGCTATATATTTTAGTTTTTTGGAAACTACATCAAATATCTGATTCAATAATTCTTCTTTCATCATGTTGAGAAGAACAACAATGACCAGTTTTGCTGTATTTCCGTTGTTGCATGCAGATATTTTTCGGCTTGTAATTTACTCGACAAATTTTCAGTCCAAAAAAGAAATCAAAGCACTGCATTTGTATCCTAACCCAGATTATTATAGATTTCAGTTTTTGCTTGCAAATACTCTTTCTGTAAACAGTGTTCCCAGATTCTCATTAGTTTTTACAGTTGTCTAAGTTCCTCTTAAAATGATCAGCTCAGACTGCCCATCGAATTTCCGATAGTATAGGATAGTGATTTTTTGTTGTCACACTTCTTCGGAATCACACTCAATTTGGTCTTAGTTTTCCAAGCAGGTTTTCTTGTTTCGGAGAGCATTTGATTTTATTAAAATTATTATTTCACCTCCTGTAGAGATTGTGTCGAGCTAAGACTTGAATATTTTTAGTGACATATTTCACTGACAATGATTAAGTGGGCGTGACAATGACTAACGCGTGGATGTGGCTGGGGACTGCCTGTCGTTAAATCAGTTCTTAAAGATCTCCTAAGCATGTTACTCGCACCATCCTAGCATTGAGTCCTGGCTGTATCTACGCTCAACTGATACCTTGTAAGGATATCTATAATTAAAATACAATGGTTATCAATGGTATAATGGTGGAGCACTGTAATAAAATATAGGCTTTGGATGCTCAACTTCAACGTTGATGACACAGGTGCAAGCACTTCACCGATCTACTCACTTACGGAAGCAGAAAAATTGAATATGAGAGTTCACTGTCGTATTAAAGGCAAAACCCTCCAAACTTAACGATTTCTAATACACTATTTCTGCGTTGCACCAAGTGAAAAACATATAAAATGAAAAGAGATTTCCTTCAAATAAATTGCAAAAAGAAGAGGTGACAAAAGTTTAGGGTCAAACGTTTTGTTTCCATGTAAGGTAACTTACATTTATATTCACTGTTAATAGAAACTACAGGTAAGTTACAGAAATAAAAAATTAAGTGAAAAGGAAACAATAATTTAAATAAAAATCATGCTCCAAGTAAGTAACCGAAACAGTACTTATTTCGCGTCTTGACGTGAAAAATGCAACACACTTTGCATACGTGAATAAATTAATTACAAAACCTTCCAAATATACATCTTGAGCATCTGAGGTATTGCTCTCTAGAATCGAATGCACAAATATTTTACAGTCCACACGTCGACTATCTATCTATACTAACAAAAACATTCATTTCTGAATCCGAGTCGAAAAAAGCCGAACTTAGTTCATCAACTAATCGTTACCCTTTTAAATAAATTAAAATGTAGCAGGAGTTACTCGGAATGGGGTCCAATACAACGTATTCTCGATGTGAACTTTGGTATTTTAAGTTAGATAAACGTCACCGGGCTCAACGACTTCACCTGACGTAAAGAAAACCTAACTTTAGAATCCAGATGGGCCAAACAAATTGTTTGGTCTAAAAATTCTTCAGTGCAACAATAAAAAAAAGACAACATCAGCTAGCCCATTAGGTCCCTATGTAATAAATAGAATATCTGAGAAACCAAGCAATCCTAACATCTTGCAAATGTTATATTTCGCTTGAGAAATGGCCACAACACTTATAGCCTAAAGTTCTTCCTTTCTTGTATATTTTTTTAAAAATTACATCTTATCTTGACATAGTCGAGCCTTCTATTGTGTTCACGTCAGGGGGAGTCATTATCACTTTTCCTTTTCTGAATAAAATCGTTTACAAAGTATTCTCCTTTGTGCTATACTTGCTTTCCTTTCATGCATGCAGTGCAAATATCTTGCTTTTTCCCTTGGTATTCGACGTAAGCCATCAACCTTAGTACACCATCAAATACTACGAAGGCTGCGTTCATTTTGGCTCGCAGCATAATTTTAACCGAGAAAATGTTCTTGAGCGGAAAGCAGAAATCGTCTAGGGCTCGCAATTCGGGGTTTATAACAACATAAAAGTACAAGAGATCATCTAAGTGTCTGTATGTCACAACGAAGAAATGAGCTATCTTACTGTTACAAAACACATTTAGATGACAGTGAAAAAATTTCACTCCTGTGTTAAGAAAGTGGTAAGCATCAACCTTCAAATGCGACCGTTTTATGTCTATGGGTGTATTTTTCCTTACAAAGTATCGGCTCTTGGCATGAAACTGTGAGTTTAGTTATTCGAAAATTACGAGTTCCGACTTATAATTAAGCGTTGCGGGGAATAGTAAGAATATTTAGTTCCAAAATATTAAGCAACCTTCATTTCAAGTCTTGACATTTTCCATTAAAGTTAAATGACCAAAGGTAAGCTAACACAAACCACTTATTCGGGTAACGATGATCAGGGAGAATTTTCAGTTGAGATTCAGCAAAGTCAAGAATTTTCAAAACCCGCGCATGCTACCATTCTGGTTCATGCTATCTCGTCAAAATCTAAACAAAATTTGGAAACCTTTCTTACTTCACAGAATGTAGATAAGAATAACAAAGTTAGGCCATTCCTTCAGTAAGGCGAATCTGTTCAGTTTTACACTAAACGGATTAAACTATACCTTTCATTTATCATTTGTTATACTAACTATTGCCACCGTACTATGATTGTTCTTTGCTGGAGGGCTACGGAATCTATTTCCAAGACAACAGTCATATGGCTTAATACAGAGCTCTCCTAAGCAAACTGCTTTGTTATTAAGTAGCAATAAAATGGTAAAATCAGAGTAGAAAACAGCACTAAGAACTAAAAACTGTACACTACAAGTTTATCATTAAGTAAAAGCGCCGCAACGCATAAAATGAAAATAAAACCATCATCTGAGACAACAGACTCTGGTATTTTCTGCATGAAGCAAAACACCAGCAAATCCAACATAAATGTCAAATAATCTAAAACCTTACCGGTACTTAATTCTGAATATTAAAAATAACAGGTAAAGAAAAAGAAAAAAAAATCGTTAGCGTAAAGTGTCTTTCTGGAAATACCTCTAGTTTTTCTACGAAGATGGTATTTCAATAAGGGAATTTTTGTTTTCGTCGGTTTTGGGCTTCATCCTTTTTTACGTTGACAGATAAAGCTTACATGTGTAGTATTAACATTGAAACAAGTACTTGCAGAACAACTTGTACTCATGCAATAGCCATTATGGTTTCATTGCTTAGTAGTGTTGAAACTAAATATTCCCGTCTCTGAAGCCTTCTTTGGTTTTAGTTAGCTTCTTTACATCTTCCAGTCGCCATGTCCCAGCAAATATCCGTGGAAGCATTTGCTATTTAAGACTGTCTTAAACGGGTAAATCACACCGATACCTGTCATACCTGTCAATAATATCTTTAAGTCAAAGGCGAGTCTTCTGAACGTCATGTCTGTTAGCAGGCATTCAAATTAGGAAGTTAATGTGCTACATAGCAGGGGTACCATAGGGAACTAGCATTGAAAATAAGCTATTGGGCACTACATTTTTCGGATAGAACAGAGAATGAAATGCAAATGTGTTTCATTTGTTACAGCCTACAGAGTGGGTACTGCAATGATACACTTTCTTGCACACCCTTTATAGTAAAATAAGTCTTTAATCAGTTCCTGAGAAATAAAAATCGCAATAGCCATAATAGCAATTAGCTTCATAATGGTGATATTCGCTGGGAGTCGAGAGTCATGGAATGGTTCCCAAAGCTGACCTTAGAATAGAACTTGGTGAAAACGTACTACTTTATTAGTCATGTTACAGAAAAATAGATGAAACTTGCTTAAAATGAAGAAACAGTAAAATATGGATCCTTTGGAAAATGACATTTTGTCCTAAAAAACACCTTTGGTCCATTTTCAAAAACAATAAAACCTAGGTCTAAAATTATGATAATCATTAAAAGTCACTAGCAATTATAGTTCAAAAAAAACATTAACTCAAAATATGACAACATATGCATCATAAAAATGGCGAAAGATTCTAAAGAAAATATCGAGGCTCTAAAAAAAAACATGATGCCACTTAAACGTGGTTATTAAACAACAATTTTAATATGTATGTTAGGTAACGTAGTAAAATATAAATAGTGCAAATGTGGTGCCGTAACTAGCGATAAATGCGATTCTTAAATTAATACAAGTGTATCGGCTGAGCATGGCAATAACAGAATACATGTATCACGTTCATCTACAGTACTTCAGCGTGAATGCATCTGAAAAAGGACGATGGTTAACTCTTCCTCTATACTCTTTCTTGAAAAGCACAATGCTATTAAACGATTTGGGCCAGATAAAACTAATCGAGGCCTTTACAGGCGAAAATAATCTGAGTTGGCCAATGATCTCTACCCTTTACTTTAAGCTATACAACAGCTGACAAGATAGGGGCTAAGTTCGAATGACATTGAGAATCAATGCCCTCACTCCCTTTACAAGACAGAGTATCAACGAACATTTTAAAACTTTGGCAAGCACACGTCTTTATATTTTTGCCGCAACAAAGGAGGCAGACTGTGACGAGGAACCCATGCTGTTATTAAACACTTTCACTATGTAGCTGACAGAAAATTACTTTATCTTTCAAAATGATGGAGTCACTTGTAACCAACTGACCACAAATTACACATTTAGCACAACATTTATGAAAATATTGGCCGTTAAGTTCAAATCGTCCAAACATGTAAGAAACCTTTCCGCAAACGACACAGTTTGCCGCAGAAGCAGCAGAATCTCCTCTCATATCCATTTCAATAACAGGTGAGGCACCAGATTGTATTTTAAGGCTCCTCGTCGTACGCACAAAATCTTTGTTGGAAGAAGAATTGTCCCCTAGAGGTGTGGGCATTTTCAAGCTTTTTGGTTTCTTAGGTATCTCCGGCTTCTTGTCCGCTGGCGACAATCTTTTTATTATTGGGGACAATTGGCTGACCTCTCTCTCCTACACACACACACACACAAAAAGAAAACGGAGACAAAACATATTGATTACCAAAATCTTAAGATATTCTTGACAGAAGCACACTATTGGGTCCGCACATGTATTTAAAGTATAAAAAATTGGGTGCTGGTGCTGGTATTAGAACCAATAACATTGAAAACCTTTTGTAAAGAAGTAGCTCCTGTCCTTCTCATGGCTGAAAACTCGAAATAAACCTCTTAAAAAACAAAAACATTAAAAAAATTACTGACTTCTTGCCTCCCAAAATACATTAGATTTGCAGAAGTAACTTACACTAGCTAAACGAGACCAACGAAAATTAATTTACAAGGCTCCTGATTAAGAAGAAGGCCAAGTCATGATATTTAGTAAACATACAACTACTATACTTATCCTACAGATACGAGACAAATATTTAAACACTCGAATTCCATGATTAGCGTAATTTCCAATTCCAAAAAACAGAAGAATTAATCCAGAAAGTAGTTCATATATCAGTGTTGGATAAACCTAAACAACTTGCTTAAAAATGTAGCACTGATAGCTCAATTAATACTGACGGTCATTGAAGCAATACCTTTTGATTGAAATCCAGTCCAAGTGTACCTTACAGTTTCCAATATTTCTTTTCAAAAACAACCTGTGGTACACAATGGGTTTATCAACTTAACAGAACGTTGTTTGTGCCATTTTGCAATAATGTGGGTAGTACATACCTTTGTAAAGGGCAAGCCAAGAGCCAACTGCTTGTGAACTGAAAAAACAAGCACGAGGTGCCACGGTATTCCACAAATGAAAAGACTGGAAAGAGGGCTGATATATTGCTGGGAAGAAGCACTACTGAGAAAGCCCCGTTGTTTATTTTCCACCAGAGAAAAAAGTTCGAGTGGGTGAACAATCAGTCCTCTACCTTGTACTCAAAAGGCAGACGAGTAGGGGTAAGTTTAAACTATGGAAAGAAAATTAAAACCTGCAAGGCCCTAAAGTCTTCTTGTTCCGTTACAAGCTGGAAGTATCAATACAATATATTTATGTATAAAGTAATAAAACAGAAAGAAACTAGACTTATTTTAGGTGTCCGAGTTTCGTGTTCCTACACTCTTCAGGAAAATACAATTGGATTTAGCTGAGTGTAGAAACACGAAACCCAGACTCCTAAAATAACAGTCTTGCTCTTTTTTTTTCACTTTATATCTAACTCTGGATTTAGCTCCACTGAGCACTTTTTATGGCAATGATTTACCTTCAATAACTATATATATGATAACCAAACCAGGGAAACCGGGAAAGAGAGAAACTATGTGGCGATCTCCAAACAAAAATCAGTAAAGGATTCTTAATTGAACAGCCTATTACACGAATAACAGAGAAATAAACCGATGTATTTAATGGTTTTACTACAGAAAATGGTCAAAAGAAAGGATGAAAGCAGAGCAATTGAAAATATCAAAGTGGTTTCTTTGATAGGGGTAGGTAATTTAGGCTTTCGCAATTCGGACTGATCATTTAATTATGGTCTATATATAAGTACATATTCAAGTCATCAGCAGCGCTTACTCTGTCTTTCAATTAAAAGCGTTAGATGCCAATTATATACCATTCTCGTCTCCCTTTTGATGACATGTATTTTGCACCTGGTCATGAACTGGCTCAGACAGCTTATGACACAAAGTGGAGGGCTACCTTTGAAATTCACCTTTTTATTCCCCCATTGGAAAACTCTCAAACAGTTCCTATTTTCTAACCACATCTTCTCATAATCCTACCTGTGAAAGACCTTTTGACCAAAATGAATATGACTGTAATCATGGTGTATTTGATACAAATGTCTACATCACTTAATTGCAGTAAAACTTCATGACATCAAATAGCTTCCTTTGTACTATATAAGGGACTAAAAGGGAAATAAGTTACTGCTAAAAAATATGTGCCGTAAGAACAACTTGCCTTTAGTCCATTAACGTCAACTAGTTTTTATACATAACAGAATGACCTCGTTGTTTAGGTGTTCTTTTTAAACGGCAACGTATGTCTTTGCTACACAATGGTTGTCATGCCACGATGAAGTCGGTCCGTTTTAAAATTTCATTTAAACTTTTATTTAGTTTAAGTCTGGTACACCCTAGGTTGTTATTGTCCCAGGCCTATTTATTTATCTATTTATTAGTAATTAATTTTCAGAATCTTTAAATAATGGGAAAAACAAAACTTACTTTACTATACCAAACTTAAAACAGATATAACCTTACTTTCATCAATTTTAACATTTTCAGCCCGTTTATATAATATTCAGTATCGTTGCTACTCTTGTATATTACTCAAAAAATAATCTGCAAAGGGTAAAACAAAGTAATTTACTATCCTTAAACTAAACATACCTCTCCCGATGACTCAGTATGCTCCATGCTATCTCGTTTTTTCTGCTTCTCCTTTGCTATTGCTACCCAGTTTGGTTTGTCCTCTTCCACGACAGATCCATTTTTAAGAGCTTCAGGTGTGTGTCTCTCGGATAAGGCTTTATTGGTGAACCTCAGCCGTTTGGAATCGGAACTTAATGATTTACTTCGGTTTATTGAACTTTTATCATCATTGCTACGAAAGTCATCATCAAGACTCAACGCCTTGTTTCCAAAACGACACGATTGCGAAGTGAGACTTGACGCCGATTTAGTTCTACTACGTGGGTCACCAGGGCTATCCTGCGTTGTGACAACTGATTGATTTAGTCTGCTTCTATCCAAAACAGGTAAAGCAGAGCCCTTTATCTTCAAGGAGGGGTCCAAACGAACAACTGAATGGGAACGGGATTCAATATTTACATCATTACTCTGAAGACTGGTATCTTTAACTACACTTTCAAGAGAAATTGTTCCGTTTAACACAAGTTTAGCATCTTCATCGCCAACCGATCCATTAATTACACTACCATCTTTAACATCATTCGACAATAGTGTTGAAGAGTCATTGATGAATTTCGATAACTGTGTTTTTGACTGAACAGGGATACGTGAATCTTTTTTTAATTTATCTTTACTGTCCGATTGGTCGAAACTTGAAACTGATGCAAACAGATCTACTTCTTCTTTGTCAAAATCCAATCGTTTTGGCGATGACATGGTAACAGAGGATTGGCTACTTATCTCCACTTCTTCACTTTTTTCCACCAAGTGCGTTCGACCATTTGAAATGTCCTGATCAACTCTCTCAATATTAGACTTCGTCGGAATATCATTTAAGAACTTAGCTTCATCTTCAGACTGGTTGCCAAGATGTTCATTGGAAGTGGACCTTAAGGAAAGCCTTTTGATTTCAAACTCATGTAGCGATGGCTTGGATCCCATTTTTTCAACAGACGTCCGCGAACCAAGTTTAGAACGCGAGACCTGAGAAGCTACTTTGAATTTATCTAATGATGACAATGAGGTAGTTAAGACATGTGATAATTCACTTGCTGGATCATTTGGTTCTAAAATCAGGCTACTTGATCTCCTATCCATTTGTGGCTTTATTTCATTGGAAGCCTTGTCTGCATCATTTTGAAGCGAACTTGATGCAGAGGAAATTGTTCTTATGCTTGGAATTTCGGCTTCAACTGATGCTCTGTCAACATGGCCTGGAAATGTAAAGATGCAGAGTCATGTACGTAGGTTAATTATTTCATTATATACAAGCACATTTCACAGGTACACTCCACAGGTACATTCCACAGCACAATTGGAAGATGACACCACGATCAAATGACTACAGCCTTCCCACCCGGTTTTGAAACCAGTGGATGGAAGCCCAGCTGACACGCATGACCTAAACTTGTCTTCATACAACATAATACACCGGCGACGAAACAAGGACACTGTACTATATCAATCACAGGTTAAAAGTTTGATTTGAAGATGTGTCAATCTGATCTTTTCTGTACCATTTAAATGGTTGTCTCTGTCACGCACAAACTTGTAAGATGCCCTAGTAGGTCAATTCTAAAAACCTTTTTATTTTAAGAAAATTTTCTCAAGAAAAATTCCATTGAGCTTAACAACTGTTATCTCAGTAGATTAAAGAGCCAATGAAGCACACTCCAACACCAAGCGCATTATTACTGCTTACTGTCATCAACTTTCAGTTTTGTGCCATTTACAGTATGCAGTTCTTTCTCCTCTCGAGGGTTTATTACAAGAAATGTAAACAGACTTTGCTTTACACAGCTTCGCCCTTATGATAAGGCCACATAAAGTCCAGACTAAAAACCATGAAGTTCTGGGGTTTTTTCATTCCAGTACAATAAAGCACCAGAAAAAAACCCTCTCCATACCAACAAACTGAAAAATTATTATGCCCCAGGCACAAAACTGTTTCAAAAAACCTGCTTACCACTCTCTTTTTAACTCACCATTAGACATTGTCCAAGTTCGTTAACAATACCTGCCTCAACAAACTTGCAGCAAAGCAATGTATCAATCCAACTGAAAAATTTTCTGCCCTCTGAAAACTACGTACTGAACCCCTGTATATCAAGACCAGATGCTCAAATTGCAGAGGTTCACTACCATCCTCCATACATGTAGATCTGCATTCCTTTCAGTTCTTGTCACAAAGTCGAAAGTTTGTTTTTGTTGGCAAACACTTTTTAGGCATAAACTGACCAGAAAAGTTGGGTTGTCCACATCATAGTCTTTGTGCTACCAAATCAAATTTCTAACATCTTACCATGTTAATCCCATCATTATTTCCTCATATCATTTTATAGGTATTTACTGCATTCGTATGACAAACATTAACTGTCTTGTGATAATTTCTTTGGAAGTCTCTGTAACTCACTCGACAAACAAGGCGTCAGCACACCTGAAAACACCAGATTTGCAAATTTCGAAAGGAATATCGCTATACCTTTTGGTGTAACAAAACAAAATACGTTCGCTAATAAGAAGACGTAAAGGAGATGTGTACTTTATTACACTCTGTACCACCTAGTAACGACACAAGGCTACTCTTTTGTCTCTTGGCATATCTGAAAAACCTTTTCTAGTGATATATGACCTTAGGCAAGTCTCTCTTCTTATGATTCATGATCCATAGTAGAAATTAGTAAAGGGTCTACTGATTCTTTGTTAATTGAGTGGTTAGCATTTAATTTACATAACATTAACTCACAGTAAACTAAATGACAGTAACTATTACGACATAAAAATCTAAACATAGATTTTACATGTACTCGCATTTAAATAGCAATACATGTGAAATCTGTAGTGTTATTTAATATCTTATGCAACTATATACCATAATTAGATTAGTCGAGTTGTGTTAAATATTTGATCCTGCAATTCATGTTAATAAAATCACAATAACATTAAGATTATGTACGGTAATACAAGTAACATCACCACAAACACAAACTGACAGTTAATGCATTATTTTAAGTTATGTTTATTGTGAATGCATTAAGTAATTTTATTAATATTAAATATTAGTATAAATATTAGTGTTTTAACTCCAGTGACAGAAATATTATCCTGTGGTATGTGCCAAATCACTATCTCTTGCTGAGAAAATACTCCCCTCCCACCAAAAAACCCACAAAAAAACCCTGCAAAAGAACAAACCAATCTGCAAAAGAACCGCCATGATGACGGGAAAATGTCTGTTAGTGTTTTAATTGCAAAGAAACATTCGTTTCTGATGTCTGTCTTGCAAAGAAATGCTTCTTCGTTCAGCAGTCTGAAAAAAAGGACGACTGACACAGACGACAACTGTTTGCAAATACAAAAGTGAAATAAAAAAAAGTAGAACAAGAAAGTACGAATGGCTGGTACCTGATGTTAGAAATTGTTGGAATAAAACCATTTCTTTGGCAACCAAGCAAACATAAAACCACCCCATTAATTATGGTCATACAAGTATAGTGAGTAAGTATATACGTATGTATGTGTGTGTAATGTGTGTATGTAATGTAGATGTGTATGTGTGTATGTAATGTAGATGTGTATGTGTGCGTTACTTCTAAGAATGACTACTCTTTACAGCCCAAGTCATCTAATCTTTTGTAACTATTAAGTGAAAACCAAAAAAATATAAAATTACAAATTACTTGCGGTGAAATTGATTCACACAAAGTTACCTCAGGGACCAAATACTCATGACATCACTATGGCCAAAAACAGGTGGGAAAGAAAATTGAAAGAGGGTAATTGTTACTGCTACCAATCACCTTCAATCTGCTTTTTAATAAATTCTACCTGTGGATAATTAAAGGGAGGTAGTAAGGACATGCTGCTCCGTTCTTCTTGTGTAGATATTTCTTCAAAATCTCGCGGTGGTGGAGGAGGGGTATCTTCAGCAAGGCAAGGTGGAAGAAAAGAAATGAGGTGAAATAAATTTTACAAAGCGGACCGAATTATCAGACCAGGCGGGGCAGTCTCACGGAACTAGTGACCAGGTGTCTCTGCGTTCCTTTACCTTGCAGACCTCTTATCGCATATTTCAGTGCATCCACTTACCCCAGCTTGCAATCTTGGAATCTATTATGGCCCTTGATAAAAAACTGATGATTTGTACCATATATCGATGACACGCGTTGGAAGCAGTTAAGACACCTGGAGTGGTTTAAGACGACAAAGTATTGGGGAAATCAACACCAATCGTCTTCTCCTTACGCAGCTGTTTATAGACTAATAAGGTGTGTACAACGCCTTCTGTCAACAAAACGTCATACATAAAATATCTTATGTAATGACAAGAAAGTAAGATCACCAGCATTTCTGTACGATAAGAATGAAATATGGAACACAGTATAGTACTAATCATAAACTTACATGGCGCAAGATCAAAATGGCCATTAGGTGGTAAGGAATGGCAACGGAGGTGACAAAGCGCATGTTTCAAAGCCACATAAGTTGAAAATGCAAAAAGTTCTTGACAAAATCTCTTAGAAAATCTTCTTTGACGAAAGCTTCAAGTAGTATGAGGTGCAACTATATATACAACTATATATAGTGGGTTTTAACGTTTCTGGTCTTAAACACGGGAGAAGATCTTCAATGGTTTCATGAGAATGACGTTATAACAACCAAACATTTGGAAAAGGCAAACAAGCTGCACAGGAAGCTTTTCAATACAGCTGCTGTGGTGCGACTAATTCAGTATGAAATGTTGTTTTATGGAACAGAGGAAACATGACACTTTGCAGTAAGTGGCTTGTGCGTTTCCACTTTTGTAGAATGGGTCTGAAACACGAATAATCTTATAAGCCTCATTTGAAGGTACTGGAGTGCTTTTATCGAAATTCCATTGGTGAATCCATAACATCAAAAGAGCCTCTTATACAAGCTTTAATCGTTAAGTCTTGATCCTGGAAGAAGCTCATCAAGGACTGATGATTTGATACTGAGAAAAAGCGCATGGATATGATGGAGCATGCTGCATTGAACCATGTACTCTAAAGCTAAAAAGAAAGGTGGGCAAGTTCAGCAGCAGCTGTAATTTAAAGAATGCGGGCGTTTTATTATACCACGTATATCTTTTGTATCACAAGCTAAATCACATTGGCAAAAGGTAAAACCAAGTAGTTCATGAAGAACCTTTGCCAAATTCTCCACCAAGGCAAATGTTTCCTATACGTGGCTTAGTTTTCAAGTTAGGGGGTTTGACTAGACACCCAAATATACACAAATATTCTTCTCGGTCAGGAATTACTGGAATGTTCATGTTTCACATCTGGGTGCGTTAATGTGTGAGATGGGTTGGATGAAAATTCACCTGCGTGCACGAGTGGCGCAGTAATCAAAAGAAGAGAATGTGCTCCTCTGACAAGACGAAGCAATCACAATGTATGTACGTACGTATGTATGCCTGTATGTCTGCATGAATGATTACATGTATGTACATAGACATACATGTAATTATGAGAGACATAAAGTATCTACTCAAGTAATAACAACAAACTAAAAACTAGAAAATATGTCTTTCTATTACATAATAAAAACATGCAGTAATAGGGGTAGGGTAGGCAAAAATCATGAGTTTTAAGAAGCACTGCAAAATACTCACAATAAAGAGGGCATCCATTGAGGAAGTAAAATTTAAGGTAAATAAAAGATCACACTTACCATTTAAAGATCCTTCACTCACAACTTTCCCAATTTCTTTCTCAAAATCAGGACTAAACTTTCTATCATCATCACTTGTCACTTCACTTATCATACCAAGGCTGGACAATGAAGCCATATTATCAGTTGTGTCACTCATTGATTTTGAACCCTTGAAGCGTGCTGGTCTGCGTCTGTTTTTGGGGGCAATTTGTATTTTGGATCTTGCAACATTATTTCCGGTGGGGGAAGGACTTGTTTCAAGGGTTGTGAAGTCTCCAATTGTTACAGATTCTTAAAAAGAGAGTAAATATCAATAAAGATCTTTTAAAATTAACTGTCATAAGACCTAGAAAAATACCCTAAACCGGGTAGAAAAAATGCTCTGTGAACTCCACGTTATGATTCTTTAGTAGGGCCTGGTGAAGGTGGTCACGGAATAGGATCAAAACTCGAATTATTGGAATTCATACTAAACACGGAAGCAAAGTATTAGTATCAGTGTTCCAGAAAATATATATTACATTTGTAAAATGACAATATAGCATAGCGAAAATACTGTGGTACCCATAGAGCAGTATGGTTCCAATCCAGCAGGTTACAACAGTCAGCACTGGTACCCCGCTCGTGTTTAAACTAGGGACTTCGTGGGTAATGGGCATTAGGATATCGTGTGGACAGCCACGTGAATGTTCATTCCTGTGGAAGTGTCTATCATCCTCACCGTGGTGGTCGTCACCATCATAACCAACTTAAACACTTTTTTCTGTATAAACATGAGAACCAGTATAGTATATATCCTAAATGTTGACATGCGCTTTCTAGGAAATAGGCCAATTACCTTGAACTATGTTCAAAGAAAAGTTACACTTTGGGTATACACACGAGAAGCTCAATAATTTCTTAAATAAAGTCAACATAGTGCAACTGTTTTCGGCATTCCTATAAAAACTACCTTAGATCGACCAGATAATATCCCTAACATCAAGTGACGATTGGATTTTTCGAGTCTATATTCTATATAACTGAATTTGTTTATCAAAATTATTTTCAAACAAAGGGGGTCTGGTGTTTGTCAAATACACACCTTGGTCACGATAATAACCTGCGAAATTGGCTATGGAAAAAAGTAAATTACATCATACATTTCTTAAAATACGTCGTCTTAATCCAACGATTTCAGGTAAACACTGCAGATTTTTGAGTCCAGAAGTCACTCTGTCTTAGTGACGGCAAACATTGTTCATTAATAACACTAACACCATACCTAAAAGAAGAGCCATAGGGAATGATAAATCCAGTGAAATCCTATCAATTTTTTCCTGTCCCTCTTGAAAAATGGGTTCTTGACTAACGTCCCAACAAAATATTTAAGACTCTGAACGTAGAGGTCTTTTTTACGAGAGTTTCACATCACGATCAATACGATAAGGCTTTAAAGCTCTTACTTTAAAAAATAACCTCTTGAAACCCTCTAATTAACTAGATTTAGCGCTTTTTTAACGTCGCAAATTCCTTTTTCTGGGTTCAAAGAAACAATAACTAAACTGAAGAATTACACTTAATTAGAATGGTTGTCAGCTACCTGCAAAATAACTAATGCAAAACTGAAGATATGAATTATGGGTCAATAGGTTATAGTGAAGGCTATTAATTCTAGATTCAATGATAACATGGAGTCATAATATTCATGACTGCCTTGCATTTAGTTCTTAATTGATTGTGGCTTCGTCCGGTCGATATAGCGAGGGAAAAACCGGTCATGACATCAACTACTCAAAAGGATATTACTAACACTCGCTGCGCAGCATCAATTCAACAGACCTTCCAATTCCAAGTTTTCAATGGCTTTGCTTTCAAGTAAAGACTGGTACTGATTTTCTAGTTTTAGGCAACCATAAACCAATTTTTCTTTAGAGAACAACAACAACAACAATAATAATAATAAATAATAATAATAATAATAATGATGATAATAATAATAATAATAATAATAATAATAATAATATCAAACATTCCCGCTCAAACCGCAGACTTGCCAGTCAGTTGCCTGACCTTAACCAGTTGTGCATGTCCCGAAAGGGCTGACACATCACGCATTTCTGTTTAACGGGCGGGAGTAGTGGGAGAGAATCATATCTAGGTGTCGTGAGCGTGGATCTCTTGTTCTGAAGGGCTGAGTACCGAGTTCTTACTTTGTTACTTAGTCCTAAGGTCTTGGGTGAAGCCTCGCTGCAGAGACCGTTTTAAGCAGAATGGGTCACCTGAACTGGGAAACCTAAACAGGCCCCAACTGCAAG
>RDPX01000148.1:1586670-1601767 GCA_003991215.1 Morbakka virulenta
CTCAATATGTTGGTAGTTCCAATGATGGTAGATGTTTGGAGTCCACCCAAGACATCAGGGATGCCCAACTCTTTCAAACTGCGCTCCAAGCGCTCCGTCACCACTCCTAAGCCTCCCACGACGATTGGGACAACGCTGGTAGCTACGCTGTGTAACGTCCGGATTTGTTGGGCCACGGAAGAATACTTAGTGACCTTTTCTTCTTCCTTAGATGTCACATTTCGATTGGAAGACACAGCAAAATCTACAACCAGCCATCTCTTCTTAGTGCGGTCAACAACAACAACATTCGGACGATTACATTCCACCTGTTGCATTGTCTCCACTGATCTATCCCACCAAGCTTCAAACCTACCATCTTCACCCTTTCTAACTTTGTCAGGCACCTCTTCAAACCATTTCCCCGCACATTTCAACCCATACTTCTTGCACAGCTCCCAATATATTCTCAATCCCATCCTATCATGTCGCCTCTTGTACTCCTTCTGAGCCAGTACCTTAATAATAATAATAATAATAATAATAATAATAATAATAATAATAATAATAATATAATAATAATAATATCGGCAAAACAACTGAAAATCTGATGTGGAGAATGTGTGGTGAAAAGGGTGAAACTGTACAGCATATAATTTGTGAGTGCAAAAAGCTTGCTCAACGCGATTACAAGAGGAGACCTGATAACATTGCTAAACTAATCCATTGGAAATTATGTGAGAAATATGGTCTTGAAAGGAAGGAGAAGTGGTATGAGCACTACCCGGAGGGAGTAGTTGAAAATGATAACATGAAATTGGTTTGGGATATTAACATACAATGTGATAATGTTATTGAGGTCAGAAGACCTGATCTAACTGTGGTTAATAAGAAAAGCATATCTTGTATCATTATTGATGTTGCTGTACCAGGAGATTGTAGGGTACATGATAAGGAAAAGGACAAGATTGAAAAATATCAAAACCTAAAAATTGAATTAAAATGGCTTTGGTCACTGAAGAATGCTCGTGTTGTACCAATTGTTGTTGGAGCTTTAGGGTGTGTAAGCAGAAAATTCAAGAGATGGACTGACATGATTAATATTGAGTTAGACATTGGTATAATACAAAAGACAGCCTTATTGGGAACAGCTAGGATTCTTAGAAAAGTTTTAGGAATGTAAGGAGAAAGAAACCTCTTGGCCTTTGGGTGCTAGTTGTGGCTAGCCCAAGAGGAATAAAGCGGCATTAAGAACAGCCTGTGCAAATGCTATAAACTAAGAAAATAATAAAAATTAATTTGAGCCCTATCACAAAAAATAAATTTGAGCCCTATCACAAAAAATAAATTTGAGCCCTATCACAAAAAATAAATTTGAGCCCTATAACAAAAATACACAAAAAATAANTAATAATGAGTTAGACATTGGTATAATACAAAAGACAGCCTTATTGGGAACAGCTAGGATTCTTAGAAAAGTTTTAGGAATGTAAGGAGAAAGAAACCTCTTGGCCTTTGGGTGCTAGTTGTGGCTAGCCCAAGAGGAATAAAGCGGCATTAAGAACAGCCTGTGCAAATGCTATAAACTAAGAAAATAATAAAAATTAATTTGAGCCCTATCACAAAAAATAAATTTGAGCCCTATCACAAAAAATAAATTTGAGCCCTATCACAAAAAATAAATTTGAGCCCTATAACAAAAATACACAAAAAATAAAGCTGCCCCCCGTTTGCGACTAACTATAATATTCTACTGACACAAAGACAGCTGGGTTTCTCACTATCCAATAAAAGCAGTTATCGTCTCTTGAGATCGAAGGAAAAATAATTCCTACTCTTCTATACTGTCTAGCCCAGCCGGCTATAAACGTACAGGAAAATTGCAGGGTTGAAATTGTCAAAGCAGTATTCATTCTTCCTACCACCTTGATGTTGGGATTGTTATGTGCTCTGCCATAATTGCTATTAATATTTTTCCTGACAGGACTTTTGGACAAAACCCTCTCTGCCAAGTGAGGTAAAATGGAAAATTCAAAAACTTTGTCTGATTCAAAACGTTTGCTAAAAATTCAGCATTTCCGCTACGAGTGTAAGGTATCTTCTGTGTGAAGCAAGGAAGTACGGTCGTAAAAAGTTCAAAATACTTCTTGATTTTGTGGTACATCACCGTCTTAAAGCTGGAAAAATGCCTACTTCACAGGCTAAAGCAAGAGAGTAACAATAATTATTTTGCATTTAACTGACAGTCCAAAATTTGGGTTTAACTCGAAATATAGAAGTGATGTGAGTATCATGATATGACGTTCTTGTGTTAAGGTATTGCTGCGAAGTTGCCCGTTCGTCAAGGTGCTGGCATTCGGGTAAGCAGGCATAAGATAAAATTAAAACCAAAATTACAGGAATAAAAACAGGTAATTTCTTTAAAATGTGCATATTTCATGCTAACGATGCTACGCAGCCCCCCTCCACGGAAAAATACTTTTAGACCTAAGTTCCCCTTCAGTTAGGCCCAGAAAACTCTCTTCGCCAGATTTCTGTACCACCGAAGCTGTGTTTGTTTCTTAAATAAATTACTTGCAATAATGCAGTAAACGCTTTGACCATTTGGTCGTTGTTTTTAAGGAACATGCCAAACAATCACGTAAAAATCCACTGATTACGAGACTGCTCTAGTTTCCTTACCTGGCTGGCTTGTGAAGCTCTCATTATCATTAATTAACGAGACGGTAAAAAAGGAGTCATCAAAGAAGTCGGCATCTCTAGTTATATTGTACAGATTAGAATCTGACATTGGTCGTTGGCTTGGATAGCCTAACTGTTTGCTTCGAGATTCCGCTGCGCTTTTATCTCCACTTCCTTTGCGTGATTTAAGTTTAAATGGATTGCGAAAGGAATCTCGAATTCTTTTGTCAATAAATGAACCAAAGCCAGATTTCTGTTGAAGGAAATACGATAAAATTTTAATTGACATTGAAAATGCAGTAACCCTAAACACACTTAAACTTAGTCAAGTTATGTTATCTGGCTCTCAACTACTGTTGATGGAGCTTTTACATGTTCTTCATTTATCCATCTGTTGCTAGTTGCGATGATAAATTCATTGTGTGAAGACCAGCAACTCCTGTCAACACACTTTCCAAAGTGAAGTTTGGGCAGTCGACACGACATTTGGGATCAGGAGACTAAGGCACTAACTTAGCGACAGGTTCGTCATACCGAGAAATATAATCTTAAAGCCCCAGCAAGCGACTGGGAAGGTTAGGTAGGGGCAGCCCTAGTACTGTTTTCTCAGTTGAGTGACAATTTTCATGACAAACCATTGATGCTCCTCAGTCAATTTTCCTATTATAGATTTTGACAATGGTTTTTTTAAAAGTTCGAGCGTGTGACTAAACAGACATATTTTTTTAACTTGGCTTAGTCACTGTCCAAAAACAGAATCCAACTATTGTCAGGCAGGCTGACCTGCTCAAGTGTGGGGCTCGTATGAAAAACAGATTAAAAGAAATCTGGCTGAGTGCTCTGCTCCAATAGCGCAAATGGTAGAGCAGGTGGAAATATGAGTCACAGGCTAATTTTGATTCATACCACAGCAAAAGGAAGCTTGGAAACATGAAGATTAATAAATGTCTCCCTAAGTATAGATTGTGACGGATGATGTATTTTTTATGAGAATATTCCTGATCCAGTTTTAACAAAATTGGCTAAACGACTCTGTATACCTGCAATGAGATTTACTTAACAAGCGTAGGGAGTGGATTTTTATCTATTTTGTATCTGGGGATAAATAATTAAAATTGTCCTATCACAACACGCATCACTAAAAGCCTGTTTCAGCTGGATACATATGACTGAATTTTGGATGGCGCAAAAAAAACAACAAAACCCCAACATATTGCTAGCTTTCAAAATGTAAATAGCCTTTTATATGCCAGCAATCTTAAGTGTATTAATGATGAAAGTACTCAACAAGAATGTATCTTCGATAGTCACTCTTTCGTTAGCGACATTTCCCAACATATTGTTAGCTTTCAAAATGTAAATAGCCTTTTATATGCCAGCAAGCTCAAATGTTCTAATGATGAAAATACTCAACAAGACTGTATCTTCGATAGTCACTCTTTCTTTCGCGATATTTCGCAATTATAATGGACCATTTATTCATTCATTCTTTCATTCATCAATTCATTCACGAGTTACAAAGAACAATATATTTTAGAGCGTTGGTTTTTATCTAGAACTTCTTGACTCCTACAGTTCCTGCTATCTGCGGAAGTCTCTTGTTGCTTATTTTTATGTAGTTTATTTCTTCCTGTGGAATACTGATATCGTTCTTGTCTTTTTGTGTACTTTAACCTTTAAATCCTCCTTTTTATGTCATTCTTCTCAAAAATCCGTTATTCTGACTCAATTTTTTCCCTCTCTCTCGTATTCAAACTCAAGGTTTGTACCGAATAAAGAGTACGTCTTCTTACTTGTAGAAAGATGAATTCGTTTATCNCAATTCATTCACGAGTTACAAAGAACAATATATTTTAGAGCGTTGGTTTTTATCTAGAACTTCTTGACTCCTACAGTTCCTGCTATCTGCGGAAGTCTCTTGTTGCTTATTTTTATGTAGTTTATTTCTTCCTGTGGGATACTGATATCGTTCTTGTCTTTTTGTGTACTTTAACCTTTAAATCCTCCTTTTTATGTCATTCTTCTCAAAAATCCGTTATTCTGACTCAATTTTTTCCCTCTCTCTCGTATTCAAACTCAAGGTTTGTAGAAAGATGAATTCGTTTATCAGATAATATATTCAAAATTCATCCAATGTAGCATAAACACTGAAAATTTTGAGTCAAGAAGGCTAGCATGCTTGATTTTTCATTTGACAGAAGGTGTCCGGTAAACTTGAACTGTTTCACATCTTTAATAAGTTAACTTTTTAAGGTAAAAAAAAGGCTTTTTTCCATTGTCTCTTTGGGTACACTGAAGGACATGCGTTTTGCTACAGGGTATGAGTATTCCCAATCTTGAAAACATTCCATCACAGATGCTTGTTATTGATATCAGTCCATTTACATGCTCAAATAACAGACCAATATCATCTGGATATAAAAGTACACATAATCGGCTATGTTCTGAAATCCTGGGTACACGTTGTTCTTTTGTTTTACATTCAGGTTTAATGTGGTATGTATATTTCAAGCCGATACCCGGAAGTCTTTCTAATACTTCACGTTATGCCCTCCGAAGAACAAAGTACACGTTGTCGAAAAGTACTGGTGGCTCACTTTCTTCTTGTCGCCAACCTGTGTGATCAGCAGTATTTTCTTAACTGGAGCGATGATTTCAGTGAACAGTGCTTTCAATATTGATACTAACACAAATACTTTGATCCTGATGCAAGGAACTTTAAACAGCACGTTTCTGTCTGTGATCGTAGGTAGTTCATAGATCGAACATCCACTGGTGTAGGGGTTCTTTGTTGACTGAATCTCTTTGCGTGCAATAAATATTGCATCAGCTGTAAAACCATTTTTCCGAAACCCGAAATATTTTTTTTATCAACAGGCATTCATAGGTATTTCCAAGTCCATTCAAGCTGATTTTTAAGAGAAGTTGCGGAAATACAAGTACTGATTGGCAATACTTTGGTGGGCTCTTTATTCTTTTCTTCAAGAGGCATGTTATATTTGGTGCTAGCCAGATCATTGGCGCATCCATCAGGTTCCAAATCATATGTATGAGTAACGTAATGGGTTCAATTAGTTTATTGGTATTTGCATATTTCAGCACCTTAGTAGATATTTTGTCTGTTTTTTAATTTTTGGGGGTTTACTTCTATTTGTCTAGATTTCCATTTGCATCGACGTCTTTTGGTAATATGATATGGGGAAGCATACCTGGATTCTCATCTTCTCAGGTGCTGTCACTAGTCATTTTGTTTAATGATGGTTGTTTACTTTGTTGATTATTTTTCAGTAGACATAAACTTTGTCTTGCTGACGTTTACACACAGTCCCACTTCTCCTGCATATCTGGTGTGGGAATCAAGATAGTTCTGTAAGGCCTGCTGAGCTGCTTATTGCTGCTATATCATCTGCATAACTCGGGTCAGATATTTTGTAAACGCCAATGGAAAAGCCAGCATTAAAATTCTCTTCTACTTTCAGCAAGACATATGCAACTGCAACACAAAACAGTATTGGAGAAACGGTGTCTCCCTGCTTCACACCTTGAAGGATTCTTACTTTCCTTGTGTTGCCTAATTCGGTCCTTTTTGTTGTAGTCCAGTCGTCATATGTCTTGGAAGGAGTTCTATGTACTTTTTGTTAATAACTGTACTTTCAAGTACCTTCCACTGCATTGACAGTTTTGCGCTATCAAAGCTTTTGTGAAATCTATGAAAGCTATGAATACTGGACTGTCGAGCTAAATAGACTTCCGTATCATGAATTCCGGAAAGCCGGTCTGAAAAGCAACAGCACAACTATCTCGACAACCTGCGCCCTCTGAAAAAAACCCCTAAAAGGACGTGGGATGTGAATTAAGAGCAGTACCGTTACTAATTCTATCAAATACTTGAATGACATGTGCAAAGCGGAAACATTGTTGTGAAGAGTGTTAAACCAGGAAATAGATATCCACACTGAAAGTGTGGAACATGTCCGAGTGAGCAAGCGAGCATCATTCAAAAGAAAAATGTACTGTAATATAATGCTCAGCATTATGACACTTGAGTTAGCGTCATCACGCCATTTGGAAAGAAAAGAATTGTCTGGTCTCCCAGACTTAAAAGTGTCGTGTCAGATGTCATATTTGATTTTGCAGCACATGGCGTGATGGCCGGAATCACTGAAGAAAAGCTGAGACTTAACTTCAAAGATTTGTGACATGGTTGTTGTTTTCAGTTGTTCTGAAGAACATTAAAAATTTGAATTTTGAAAGAAAAACGTCTCTTTATCTCATTAAAATTGCGTTGTTCAAAACAGAAACAAAGCTCCAGAAAAATCGAACAATTATTTTTAAAAAACGTCACTTTTCACTAAGGACGCTTGGTAATCACTAAATAAACTATTTTGCTACTGAAGCACAACTTTGTTCAGAAGGGTGATTTTTCATAATAAAAATTTAATTTCTGACCGGTCAGACAACTGCAAGTACCTTCTTGGAACTTCATGAGGGTGGCAATTTAAAGGCCTAACTGTGTAGTACATAAGCAAATTTTGACTGTCGGACTAACAAGACTTGGGCATAGTAATAGTAATGAAAAACAATAACCTACGAAATGGTCAATATGCTACTTAAATGTACAATGAACAATAAAATTACCACTATACAAATTTTAACAATTGCAGTTTAACTAATTACCAATAAGTCCAACATAAAAGTCACATTACGATATACCCTGACCTAGTTATTACTACTTTGAGGTCCGCAGTCTGTATAACTTATTACTGTAAACATAAAACATGGTCAAGGACTTGAACGGTAACAGTGTATTTTATAACAATGTTGTTTCTGCATGGGAAATATTGGACTCTAAGAAAAGAGATATAGCTGGAAAAAATAGCGTAAACAGTTAACAGTAAAAACAAAGGTATTACAACACATTGTACGTGTACAATTAGGCTTCAGTAAAAATCTATAAAAGCTGCTAAAACAAAGAGAATGATTTAAACACTAATTGGAGTCATTAAAATTTTAATATGCTTAAAAATGAAAAAATTCCAGCATTATTTTAGTACTTGGTAACCACTAAATGCATTACTTACTCTGCCTTTTTTATCAGAATCAAGGTCTTCACCATCTAATCCAGATGCCCAGCTCTGACTGGAGTCTCCATCACTACGAAAGCCACCTTTCCCACTATCTGTTGTTATCAAATCATTCTCAGATCTTGATTTTGATCTCAATTTATTTTTATCTGAAGACGGTTTTCTATGCTTATCTGATTGCTTTCTCTTAAAAACTCTTCTTAGGTTAGCCAAAAACCCTTTCTTTTTTTGCTGGGTTTCCCCATTTGCATCAGAATCAACTTTTTGCACTTTAGCTTTGTCTTTCTTTTTGCCATGGTTTGGAGATTTCTCCCCATCTTGGCTTTTAGTTCTTTTAAACTTTCCACCTTTTCCTTTTTCTCCAGATGTAACTTTATTGGGTTCTTTATTTTTACTACTCTCATTTACAACTGGTGTGCCTGATGGTGACGTTTGATTATCATTTTCCATTTCATCCTTAGTGTTGATCCTGTTTGCAAGCTCTGCAAGCACATTTTGTGATGCCATTAGGAGGATTTGTGACTAAAAAACTTTTTTTGGCACGTCACATGGCTTCTTTTTAACTGAAATGAAGATGATAAAAGTCTACATAAATAAAACAAAGCTAATGAATAAAGATAATGAATATACAAAAGGAGTAATTCCATACTTTTCTGTAGCAAGTAAGAAAAAATTTCTGGTAAATTTGGTAAACCCCCCAAAATGGTCAGGATTTTACCTTACCTCTACGTTACACACACAATAGAAAAAAAACCCAACTTGAATTGATCACAAGTCAATATTGCCACAAAAACACCCACACAAAACAATTCACTAAAATTATATGCCCAATGGTTCAAAAGGCAATTTTTTGTTATTCACATTAATTACGAGAAAAACAACAAAGATTTTTCATGGAAGCAAATTCATATGTGTGAAAATTGATGTTGAATTTTAGCCTTGTGTTTAGTGACTGCCTTATGTACATAAAATTCATTTATATTTTAAGGTGCTGGAAATACAGTTTTAAAATTCGCCTTGCTAGTTTAGCTTTGTACATCTACACAGTAGTTCTGATTTCTAACATGGACCACGTTTCTTAGGGGAGCACATACATTACATGTTAAGGCCTGTGTACAAAATTTTGCATGGGCTATAGTAGTCCTCAAGGGATAAAAAACATTGACCTTTGCGGAATAACAAAGAACAAAAAAAAAGTTCAACATGTGGATCCAACTATTAATGTACATACATGATAACTGCTTACATTATATCTCCGCACAAAGATAAGTTGCTTGTCTGCCTACGTCTTATTCAAGTCCATATTAGCCACCTGATTGCACTAAAGTTGGTAAATGCAAACTCCATGATGGAGGGAGTGTCATAAACAAACCTTTTGAGTATTAAGGTAAACAAATTCAGTGTATTTGAAAATGAAATATTTCTCTGGAATCAAGCAATAAATTAAAAAGAACTATCTTACATGATCTTGGCAAAGCAAGGGGTAGAATACATTGGTCTGGCCAGCAATGTTCTTATTACCTTGAAATTCAATTTCCTAATTGCCAAAAATTTGGAATTTTACAAACAGCTAGTAAAAATGTATGGAGTATCCTTCTTACTTGACAAAGCTCTACTGGACCCCTCCATGCTCTGGCTTAAAAAGAATGATGGATTTTTGAAGAAAAGTAAAAACCCAGAAAGCATAGTAGAATAACAGGTAGGCCCAACAGCTACATTAATTTAATTGAACCAGTATCATCATCATCATCATCATCATATTCGGTTTAACGTCTGTTTTACATGCTAGCATGTGTTGGACGATTTCTTGAAATTGACTTCCAAGTTATCCTATCCTTCACCAGGTCTCTCCTGACACCTTTTTCTTTCAGATCCATCCTTATCACTTCCTCCCATGTTTTCTTTGGTCTTCCTCTGCCAGTGGTTCCTGTCACCTTGATTGTTCTGCATCTACTTGTCCAAGCATTCTTGTCCATTCTCTCCACATGACCAAACCATAACTTTGTCATTTAGGTAAAGTGCATTTTATACAGATAAAAAAATGCAAATAAAAGGAAACAAATTGCAAAAACAATTAAAGAACATTGCCTAGGGTGTTCTATAATTTCTGAAAAATAGGCAAATTATGCAAAGAAATTGACCAGGATGTCATTGTCATCAAGTTGATTATCTATGAACCCTGAAAACACAGAGGAGTATGATATTCTGCAAATAACCTTGTTTCAAAATGCCTAAACCATATGACAAATACCTTTCATGAAACACAAATTGTAATAACCCAGGCCTTAATAAAAGTAAAATGCAAACCTCCAGAATAGTCTGTGAGATATACTACTGCTATTACTACTACTACTACTTGGACTACTACTACTACTATTTGGACTACTACTACTTTGACTACTACAACTACTGTTACTACTGCTACTACTTTGACTACTACTACTACTATTTGGACTACTACTACTTTGACTACTACAACTACTGTTACTACTGCTACTACTTTGACTACTACTACTACTACTACTACTACTACTACTACTACTACTACTACTACTCTGCTACTACACTGCTACTACATTACTACTACTACTACTACTTACTACTACTACTACTACTACTTCTACTACTACTACTACGACTACTACTACTACTACTACTACTACTACTACTACTACTACTACTACTACTACTACTACTACTACTACTACTACTACTACTACTACTACTACTACTACTACTACTACAGCTACTACTGCTATGGTTGACTACCAAAAGGCATGACATGGTGCCACATAGTTGGATTGCTGAATGGCTTATGGCTTATTGCTGGGATTACTGTTAACATGTGACAGTATGTGATACACAGTTTTTTCAAACAACTTCCCTCTTACAACCACAGTCAACAGATTATGCTACAATGAAAAGGTCAATTGAATATAACCTTGCCATTAATATTCTACATTTTATTAAAAATATTATCTGCTCTGTTAAATTATCATCAAATTAGGTTTCAAGTTAACTAATTGTAACTATATTTACAAGTTTAATTGAAGAGGATCACTTTTGAATAAAACCCTTCTTATTAACAGATTGTTCTAGCATTTTATCTAAGTATAAGGAATTTTGAAGGCCTTTGTTCAGTTGCAGTACCATGAAAATTACTTGCCATTTAAACATCCCAGCTGACTCTAGCTTAAGACCTCATTTATTGCACTGAACTCTGATAACTGTTGCAGTGCAAACAGGAAGAATTCTTGCCACTTTGACAAGTTGTTACAAATTGCTGTACAAATCCACATTCACTCCCTTTCTGACATTGACTAAAATTGCTGCTTGCTCACATTTGCTCACATAATAACAACCCAATATAAATGGTAAAGCACACTGATAGTGAAACTTGGGAATAAAAATTGACAATGTAATTATGACTCTTCAATTTTTACACAGAATGCATAAAAAAGCCATATAAATGCTGGTTTAAAATCCCAAAGTCTAATTTTAATGGGAAGAATAAGATTATAGCAATAACATGTCAAATACCAGTGCATAGGCCTAGTGCTAGGATATAGAGGAAGAAAAATGAATTATGGATGCTAAATAGGATCACCAGGGAAATTATGACAATACAAAGTGCAATCCACCCCAAGTTTGATATAGATGAGGTTTACTTAATATGACAGAAAGAGGAAGTGACTTGGTTGGTTGTGAAGTGTGAAGAAAATAATCTGGCATTTTATTGAGGATGTAAATGAAAGACTGGTGACAGCAGCAATAAGAGCAAATATTAAGGACTGTGGAAGCAAAGAAAAAAATTGATAAATATAGAGTAAAAAGATAAAGAAAAAAATGGCACTTTAAATAAATGAAAGGAGAAGAAAATGTAAGACCAAGTTCTGAGAAATGCCATACATAGTGAACAAGGAAATTCAATGGGAGTGACAAAGGAAAGTCATTTGAAGACTGAAATGGAAGCAAAGCTTGAGGAAACAGTGGAAGCTCTTATTCACTTTGGAGAGGAAGTATGTGATGTGGATGCAAATAGAGGAATATTTTAAGGAGGTAGTCTTTCTACCTTATTATAAGCATGATACCTCTTTCTCTTCTGCTTAAAAAGGTTAGTGCATGTTATCAGTGGGGATGGAGAGGGCAATTAATTCAACTTGGTCACCTTCTCTTTAAGGGTGATCTCAAACTCTTCAGGAAAAGTGAAGATCTAATTGATTCTTTTGTAAACACAGTTTATGTTTTCAGCCAATATATTGGAATTGAATTAGGTTTAAAGAAATGTGGAGTTTCAATGTGGGCAAATGAGCTTACCATTTGCCACAACTACCTCCAGGTGTCCCTTGGCCAAGGTGTAGCACCTGCTAGCCTATCCCTGAGACTTAAAAGTACTGGATTGACATCTGGCAGGCTTAAGTCTGTCTCACATGAGAAGGAAAGCTCAAAACAATAAACCTGGCTAGGCCAGAGCCCTTAGCTTTGGTAGGTAATCATCCTATGAGAAGGAAAATTCAGAACAATAGACCAACTGGAGTTGTAAATTTCAGGTTGACATCTGGCAGAGTGTACCTGTATTTCATGGTAAGGGTTGGATTTAAGCCTTGGTCAGTAACAATCCCAGAGATGGTGTCTCAATAAAAATATTGGTGGTTGCACAACATAAAATCCACTAATCCTCTAAAGAGTGTTAAAATGCAAAATCAGATTAATGAAAATAATGGTGTTAATGTGACCAGAACTGTAAGTGAAGGTCCCTCTCCCAACAGGTGTTACTCAGTGTAGCAGCAGTAACCCAGTCATTATCCTGCTACAAATATCATCCATATCAAGGTTGCTATGGCTAGAAAGCAAATAAAACAATGAAAATCCCAATGCTAAGAGGATTAGGCATTTTGAAAAGTGATCATGATTTTTCAAAGATAATCAGATGTTTAAAAATAACCCAAAGTACTTCCACAGACGTTTTGGTAAATCCAATATCAACATCGATAAAAAACCTTCAAAGCAAGTTATTAGAAATTTCTGGAAAAAGTTTAGTCCAGCAATAAAACTCATAGGCATGATGCTTCCTTGATTGAAAAGCATATTATGGAAAATGAAGATGGTAAACAAGAGGAATGGAAAAAAATTTCCATCAAGGACCTTAGATAAAAAATTGAGTAAATGATAATCACCTCAGAAAGATAAAATTCCCAACTTTTGTTAAAGTGCTTTCCACAAAGCACACACTAAACTTACTAGATTATGCAATAGAATTGCAATTGACACAAGTAAAATTCCAGAATGGTTTGTAAATGGAATTGGGTTGTTAAACAACTTGTTTAACTAACTTGAAAAAATCCTGACTTCCCTATTAACCCAGTACACTTACTAATTTTTAATTAATAAAAACAGCTTCCTTAATGAACAAAAGGGGTGCATGCAGGGTTCTTATGGTNTTACTAATTAATGTTATTAATGTTACTCAGTGCAGCAGCAGTAACCCAGTCATTATCCTGCTACAAATATCATCCATATCAAGGTTGCTATGGCTAGAAAGCTAAAAAGTAAATAAAACAATGAACATCCCAATGCTAAGAGGATTAGGCATTTTGAAAAGTGATCATGATTTTTCAAAGATAATCAGATGTTTAAAAATAACCCAAAGTACTTCCACAGAAGTTTTGGTAAATCCAATATCAACATCGATAAAAAACCTTCAAAGCAAGTTATTAGAAATTTCTGGAAAAAGTTTAGTCCAGCAATAAAACTCATAGGCATGATGCTTCCTTGATTGAAAAGCATATTATGGAGAATGAAGATGGTAAACAAGAGGAATGGAAAAAAATTTCCATCAAGGACCTTAGATAAAAAATTGAGTAAATGATAATCACCTCAGAAAGATAAAATTCCCAACTTTTGTTAAAGTGCTTTCCACAAAGCACACACTAAACTTACTAGATTATGCAATAGAATTGCAATTGACACAAGTAAAATTCCAGAATGGTTTGTAAATGGAATTGGGTTGTTAAACAACTTGTTTAACTAACTTGAAAAAATCCTGACTTCCCTATTAACCCAGTACACTTACTAATTTTTAATTAATAAAAACAGCTTCCTTAATGAACAAAAGGGGTGCATGCAGGGTTCTTATGGTTACAAGGACCAACTCGTTAGTAAAATGATGATACTTGAAGATAATCACAAATGTAGTTCCAATTTATCTAAAGTATAGCTAGACTATAAAAAGGCTTTTGAAAGTGTCCCATATACAAGGATTGAAAAGTACTTAGAATTTAATAAAATATTGTCTATTCTCAGTAGTTTTCTTTCCCATAGTATGGCCCATTGGAAAACAGCTCTAATCTTAATCACTAAATATGATTCAGGTTATGTTGGAAATGCAACCATACAGGGTTTTCCACTCATTTTGTTTGAACAGGTCTGTTCAAGAATTGAACAGGCCTACCTTAGGGGGGTCTGGGAAAATTTAACCCCCAGAAAATTTTTAAATCCTGGATGCAAAATCCTGCATTTTGGGGCATACCTGGGGGTAAATTGATGTGTTGAAAATGATGTTTTTAAGGTCACTTTTCATGATACCAGAGCACTTCTTTTAATTTTTTTCTTCTTTTTTTCACCCACCTTTTTTAAGTTGTTATCCAGTCTGCTCAGAATTAAAATCATTCTAAATTGTAGTCTAAATATTTAAAATTGCATTCTGCAATTCTTCATGCTAGCAGTTTTTGTAAAGTTGTAATATGTTATACTGAATATATATATATATCTTCATTGTGAGTGACACAAAGTCAATTTGTTAAATCCACTATATATGTACTAGCTATTTTTAATGTGTTTTAAATATTGTCTATAATATACATTTTGTATCAGGAAAAAACATGTAATTCATAATCAAGAAGTTGCCTCTCAGTAATTCATTTTGAAAACAGTCTTTCACGTTTTGAAAAATTCCTAATTGAAGGTATATAAAAAGCAGTATTGTTCTGTTAATTTTAAAAACAATTTATGTATTTTAATTAACTGCAGAAAGGCAGCAAGACTTGAAATATTATAGCCAATATCTTATTTTATTTCATGAAAAACATTGTTTAAAATTGGATTATACTGGTAGATTGTAAGTGTATTTCCTGGGTTTTTTTGTAATTTTTATGTTAATAAAATTGTTTTAAATTTAAATTTGATTCACTTTTATTCATCATCATCATCATCATCATCATCATCATCATCATCATATTCGGTTTAACGTCCGTTTTACATGTTAGCATGTGTTGGACGATTTCTTGAAATTGACTTCCAAGTTATCCTACCCTTCACCAGGTCTCTGCTGACACCTTTTTGTTTGAGATCCA